>QLTV01000770.1:1137471-1149075 GCA_003457575.1 Thermophis baileyi | reverse complement strand
TTTGTGGGTGTTTGATTGTGGATTTTTTTGAGTTTTTGCTTGGCATGGTCAATAATCAAATAGTATCTGACAAATTAATTAATTAATATCAGTCTAACAAATTAATTAATCAAAGTGTGATTAGTTTATAGTACCTAACCAATCAAATAACCAATCAAATAATAATTAATTTAATTAATTAATCAATGTTTAGTTAATTAATATTACCTAACCAATCAAGTGATCAATCTAACCAATAGAAAAATATCAAATCAATAAAAATATAATATAATAATATAATCAATTTACAGTGAATTAGTGCCTGATTTATTAATTGTTCAATTGATAATCATTCAATGCTTAACTCAATTTGTTAAAGTTGTAGTGAGAAATTTTGGTTGAAAGAGGTAGAAGGAGGATAAGTTGTGTTTAGATGGCTTCTGGAGAAATGAAACTTGGTGGAGTGATGGCCGCGTGGTCGCCTTAGAACAAAGAGCTTCTCTCTCACAATGCTGGGAAAGTTAGATTCATTTACAATTTCACTTACTATCAGGTTTATTAGGGGTATTCCTTTAGTGTTTAAGTGTTCTTCGGCAAAGTTAGGCTCTGTTCAAATGTAGATTGAGCTGGTCTGGTAAGTCCTGGGGTTTTATTATTTAAATTCAGGGGACGATGATGATGATGATGATGTTGGAAGTCAAGTCACTAGAGGGACAGCTTTATCTCAAATGATCACTGCAGCTGAAGACATGACATCTTTATCAATCTAATTGGTTCATATAAAGAGTGATAAGCTTGAAACTGCTTTGCTTGTACTTTGTGTCACAATGTTTTATAATATAATTGCAGGGCTTTGGAATACTGATGAATATTAATGTGATGGGCCACGAGCATCATTCCTCATAGAAAAAAATCTTACCCACAAAGTACAGTTGTTATTGTTACTATCATCTGTTCTTGTGCTGTCTGTTCTTCTATCACCAGATATTAAACCCTAGAGCAGTGTTTCTCAATCTTAGCAATGTTAAAATGTCTGGCAATGCTAACTGGGGAATTCTGGGAGTTGAAGTCCAAAACATTTTAATTTGCTAAGGTTGAGAAACACTGCCCTAGAGAATCCTGCAATTTACAAGCTCAGAAAGTGAGTTTCATCACTTGATTTCAAGGTTTCTTTAGTATTGCTATTCTTATTCCAGGAATTGTTTTTCTTGTTTCATCTATAATTGTACTGTATCAGGCTTTGACAATCTTACAGTTGCATTCATGCTTTTTCATAAAAAGGAAAATGATTATTTGAGTTTCCATTTTTGTAACCTGCCTCAATCCACAGATTCTGGGTGGCCCACCACAAAGTAATACAGTAATTTAAAGAGAAAGACATTGAAATAATTCTAAACTCTCTCTCTCTCTCTCTCTCTCTCTCTCTGTGTGTGTGTGTGTGTGTGTGTGTGTGTGTGTAAAAATCTCCCCCACCCCCATTTGGGATTGAGGGAGAGAGAGAGTGAGAGGGAGAGAGAGAGAGAGAGAGAGAGAGAGAGAGAGAGATTTTTTATTCCTGACAACTATCTGAACAAGACCATGCAGTTTTCTTGGCAAAGTTTTTTGGAAGTGGTTCACCATTGCTTCCTCCTTAGGACTGAGAGAGTATGACTGGCTGAAGCTGGCTTTGTGCCTAAGGCAGGACTAGAACTGATGCCTTAAATATTACATCAAACTGGCTCTCAGTGTGTGATGTAATCCAATGCTACGTCATGTAAGTTGTTGTAAGCGATGACAAGCATTTTGAATTAGGCTGTGAGCCTACCTGTAACTAGTTCAATTACCCTAATCACCACAGCCTATAGTGCCTGGGTTGCATCCAAAAGCTGTTAATACAAATAATTCAAGTAATGAGTTCCAATTGCCTTGTGACTGTGTCCTAACCCTTGCAAATATAATTGATGTAGCCCTTTGTAACTGTCCAGATTAGGAAACAGACTCCACAAGAAGACTGGAGTTATACTTTATTAAGATATGCTATTGTAACAGAATCTTGACCCTTTTGTTTCCCCCCTCCCCCGTTTCTTCTGCTTAAAGTTTTGGCTCCTGTTGTTGTTGTTTATTTTACTTATTTACATTTCATCTCCTTTATTATTTTTATAAATAACTCAAGGTGCTGAACTCCTTCCTCCTCCTATTCTCCTCACAGCAGCAATCATTTCAGGTGGTCTGGGCTGAGAAAGCTACCCAGCTAGCTCTAAGATGGGACTAGAACTCACGGTCTCCTGGTTTCTAGCCTGGTGCCATAACCATTAGCAATAGCACTTAGACTTATATACCGCTTCGTAGTGCTTTACAGCCCTCTCTAAGCAGTTTAGAGAGTCAACATATTGCTCCCAACAATCTGGGTCTTTTTATTAGACAAAAATGGCTTGTTGTAACAGTTTCTGAATAGTTTCTCCAAGATCAACTTTGTGGCTGCCTAAAATTGATCAAGAAAGTGATCACTTACAATGTTGAGCCCAAATTGAAATATTGCAGATGTGCAGCGGTGATCAGAATATATTTGCCAAATGTTGAAAATACAACTTTCTTTTAATCTGATTTTTCTTAATTTATCTGGAAGATTATGAACTGGAAATACCTAATATAAAAGTGATCGATACATTTTTCAATCGTAGATTTACCAAAAGTCACTTTGTGTGAGATGGGTGGCCATATAAATTTGACAAAATAAATGAATGGTAAATAAATTTACACAGTGTTAATGGAACCAGGTTTGGTTTATATCTAAATAAATTAAACATGTAGCATTGTTATAGATTAAATCACTATGTTAAATTGTCTACTAGCAGACATGTGTCTGCTAGTAGACAATAGACATATCAGTCTGGATATAGACAATCCATCTTAAAATCTTTGCTTCCAATAAAATATGGAATGATCTTGCTATGAACAACAAAACTAGAATGAAAAGTGTTAATCATTTGCACCAACCAAATTCTGTAAATACAGCAGGGAAAAAATGCACTGTATACTTCATAACTTACTGATTCTTGCCCAACCCAAGACATTTCTTCAATAAAAACATTTTAAAAGGCACATCTTGAAACAAAATACTCTTAGAATAAATGTTTGACAACTATTTCTAAACAGCTTTTGTTTTAACTAGAATTTAATAAGTAACAGACCTGTAGAAAACAATGAACCACATTTGTTCACATGGTCTGGGAATATTTTTCCTTGTTGAAGCCTTGAGCAAAACACCCCTTCTGAAGCAACCCAGCTCCTTCATGTTGTAAGAGCCATGGATATTGAATTCTGATTGTTATTGTTATTACATTTTTTGTATTGTTTTTACTATAACAGTTTGCTGATCATAACTCTTATAGTCAGGTAGGACTAAACTGGAATCAACTCTAAAAAAGAATAGAGACTAGGACTTTGAAGAGGCAGTATCAAAGAAGACAGTTTGGTTTAGTGGTTAAGGAATCAGACTCGAAACCAGCAGGCTATGAGTTCTAGTCCTGCCTTAGGCATAAAACCAGTTGGGTGACTGGGCCAGAAACTTTCTCTCAGCCCTCACTTCTGAAAATTTTGCCAAGAAAACTCAGGGACTTTTGCAGGTATAAAAAAAAAAAAAACCTATCAAAATGGGGGAAAAAAATGCAGCAAAACTAAATACACCTTAATGTTGAACCATTAAAAATAGCTAAAAATGGCAACCTCAATGAAACATTTAATTATACTTTTCCTTGAGATGTCTATGGAGATTCTCAGTCATCCAGGTTATGATTGTCCCAAAGGTGCTTTTTCAAGGGGCAACTGGACTTTCTGGTTTTTCCTTGAAGACCTTTCGCTTCTCATCCATCATTCTCAGCTGAAGAAGCTTCTTGGACGAGAAGCTAAATGTCTTCAAAGAAAAACCAGAAAGTCTAGTTTTCCTTGCAATGTTTTTCATCTCTATTAGAATTACGCCTGTAGTCTCAAATTCAACATTTTCTCAAGAAAAATCTAATATTTCCTTTTTGTTGAGTGATTCCTGGTCTTCTCTTGGCAACAATAAAGAAATAATTTGCCTTTATCTTCTTTTCAACTTCCTAGTCTACCCTATAGCCCTGGGGTTTTCCAGAGGTCCTTCATCCACATACTAACTATATCCAATCCTATTTAATTATTGCATTGATATAGCTGGCCTATTAATTGTCTGTTGTGAGAGGTCTGGTGCTACAAATTTGCTCCTGAGTATCTGATTGCCTGGACAGAGTTATACTTGTCACTAAAATTATTACAGTTTTAATAACCCAGTTGTTTAGCACACATGCACACAGACTGCTACATATTTTCTCGGAAACGAGAAGAGAAATAAGGTGTATTGATAAAATCTATTTATATTCTAAGAGCTTTTTATATCGGCCAACTTGGCAAGACTCCATACTTATTTTTTCATTAAATCTTGATTCTTGACAGAATGGCTTACTAATAGAAAAACAAAAGGAATGTTCAAGAAGAATCAATTCCATTCATATGTCCTCAGTTCTAACAACATTGTCAGCAGCATTTTAAGTCATTTCAGATTTCCTTGCAGGTCCTGGATAATTTTGTACAGTTCATCCCTTTTAGAATACACACACAGACACACTGACATGTTGAGCCCGATACTGATTTACTTCTTTCGCAATGAGGTTTCTTAAAATGACACAACAGGGAAAACAGACATGCAAATAAACAAAAATAAGCATCATGTGATCGATATTATTTATATGAATGTTATTTATAGGAATGAAAGGTAGATTAAAGGTTAACAGTGATTTTCTCATGAACAAGATGTAACTAGGTGTTGATTAAAGACAGACGGCACAGTGACTTAAAACTGCTAATGTAAAACATGCAATATGCAGTGTAGGAGTTGAAAAGAATACATCTGGACCAGATCAAAATGCCAAGATCAAAATGTATGGCTTGCAAATCCGGAAGATAAATGGCTGTTTTCTTTTTCTAGCATTATATAAAGTTCTTAACAAATGTGCGTTATTATTTTTTTCTTCTCCAGAACTTTAAATTTAAAGCTGTTTACCTGAGCTGATGAGTTACACACGTAAAGTGATGTATAAATTAAGAGGTGTGAGAACATTGGGTTGTGTCAGTAACTGGAAAATAGAACTGCGTTTTGTTTCCACCTCCAGCTCCGTGCTGAGGTGATTTTGAATAAATCTCATTTTCAGATTTATAGGTATGGGTGTTTTTTAATTTTTTTTAAGGAACTGCTTATGACAGTAGGAAGATTGTAGTAAAGATTTTTCAGGCTTCAGTTTTCAATTAGATGGTGAATGCCCCCTTGTCTATCTGTGTAATGATCATTGTAGTATATGTGATGTAGTCTTTTCTGGTTATATTGAAAGTAACAAGCTGAAATGGCCAGGCAATTATTTTTGATGGGACAAAAGTGCCTGATTCTTTTCTCAGTTTAGCCTCTAATATGCTATTGTTCACACCATTTTGGAACAAGGAGATATGACAGCATAATAGTACCTGGGGCCATTCTGCAACACTGCATCTACGTTCCTTATCAAAGGAAATGACACAACTTAACTGAATTCATTAATTGGATGAAATGGCAATACAATTTTTTTTTTTTTGCAACAAGTCCTTCTCTCTTACGCAAAGGTATAATTTAAAATCGTCATGTATTGTCAATGTGCCAGGGCCTGCTATTCACACACAAATGGCCTAGTGGGGTGTTCCCAATGGGATATTGTGATAAATCACAGAAGCGCCAATTAAAATGGGACATTTATTGTGTCAGTCAGGTGGTACCTTTTAGACTGCTTTAAAACAGGAAAGAAAGTATAATAAATGTTTTATGCTCAGTGCTTCCTTTTCATATATTGGTCTGCTGGTATTGAAGTTTGGTCTATAACCAGGACTACAATAGAAATTTGGCTGGTCATATTTCATTTCATGCTTCAGATGCCATCAACTTCAATAGCGGACTGAGGTATTTTGTTTCTTTGATTACCAGCTTTTATTTCTAAGCCATTTTTTAAAAAAGAAAAAATAATTTTACTGAAACATGTGTGTGGCTGTATAAGAATATTTTTTGGAGAATTATTTTAGTTTGTTTCAATCAGAGACCAGCACAATTTCACTGAAGCACAAATTGGTTTATTGATCAGTACCTCAGTTTTTTAAAATTCCTGAAAAGCGGGAGGGATTTACGGTCACTCTTTATAGATGTATGTATATTACAATATACATTTAATTACCTTCCAATTTATTGATTGGGTTATAGCATAGTCATGCTAATAGGTAAGGTATGGTATGGTATGGTATGGTATGGTATGGTATGGTATGGTATGGTATGGTATGGTATGGTATGGTATGGTATGGTATGGTATGGTATGGTATGGTATGGTATGGTATGGTATGGTATGGTATGGTATGGTATGGTATGGTATGGTATGGATGTATGTGCCACCTTTATTTTCACAAAAAACTCCAGGCAGTGAACATATCCAACACACCTTCCTCCTCCTATTTTCCCCACAACAACAACCATGTGAGGTGGGCTGGGTTGAGAGAGAGTGACTGCCCAAGGTCAGCCAGCTGGCTTTCATGGCTAAGGCAGGACTAGAACTAGAAACTTCCAGTTTCTATCTTGGTGCCTTAATCAGTAGACCAAACTGGCTCTATAAGGTGAGACCAGTGAGATGATGGGCCTGAATAGAGTGACACCTCTCATGTAAAATAAAGGGTTGAACAAACCAGGTTTGAAGCTGTTACATTCCTTTAACTGCTATTTAAAAGCCTTGATTTCCCAGTGCTATTTGTTATTTTCCTATTCGCTCTAGTTAATATTCTGTGCACTTAATACTTTCACTATCTTGTTACCGCTTACAATATTCTTGTGCTTGAATGCTTTTTTTAACAATCTAATTGATCTATAACTGAGCTAGCACTTTCCTTTTCTTTGGAAAATATATTTGGGTTATGAGCTTTTTATCATAACCCCAAATTTCTACATCAACTTAAGAGCAAGACCTTCACAAAGTTTCCCCTATGAACACACATATATACAACCCTCTCTCTCTCTCTCTCTCTCTCTCTCTCTCTCTCTCTCTCTCTCTCTCTCTCTCTCTCTCTTTAAATTGAAAGATAAGACCAAAATTTTGTGGGTGGCAGAACTTACATTGGTGGAATATTATGCCCTAATGCGTAATATTTAGATTCTTAGGTATGTCTATGCTGTAGCAGTGGAGATTCCAATTCAAATGCACTTTTCCTTAGTTAATACATTTTTTTATTGTTTGCTTTTTAAATAAGAAAAGTACACCATCAAATTAAGATAAGAGTTATGAAAGAAAACTTAGGTTTGCTTTGTATGTTCCTTCAGAAGCGAAATATTAGTCACATTAAAAGCGAAATATTAGATAGTCACATTAAAATGCAAGGTGAACAAAGATAGCTTTCATATTGAAAAACTTACCCAAGCCTCAAAGTGCTATCTGCTGATATCACAGCTTAAAACTGCATAAGACTCACATAAATTGCTTGTTTTCAAAATGGTTGCTTTGCAAGAGTGTTCTTGTCCTGAGCTACATAAATAAGCAACATCCCAATGGCTGCTTCTTTCTGTTCTACAGTAATTTCATGTAATAGAAACACTGGGGAGGAAATAATATAACAGTTTTTTTAAAAATTATATTTAGTTATTACTTCAAGGGCTTTTTGAACTGCATCTCAGCAATGACCTATGCAGTTCAAGAAGGAAAACATTTAAACTTTGGTTGATTTTTTTTAAAATCTGAAAGTCAATCAAGGAAAAGCTGATCTCTCAGTTCACTTGCAATTGTTGAAATGAAGTCCCTTCTTCTTGCAATAATATTATTGTGATCTTCTGTGATGTTCCACACAGGCTAGATATCCCCGGTGCAGATTGATGATCCATTGTTATTCGTTTCCAAGCTGAACTTGATAAAAGGGGAAAAAAAAGAAATAAAGAATAAAAGTTTAATTCTTAGTGGCCTATCAATAACAACAAAGTTTGAATCATGATTTGTGTGCTATCTCAATCAAGTGAAAGGAACTCGTTTTATCTGGCTAAAAAGGGATGAGAGGTAGAGGGGTTTTTTTTTATTTTCAGAAATGGCAGCTTTTATTAAATGCCAAAGTAACATGGGAAGAATTCAAAGACATTTTGTTTCTGGAAGTCCCATTATATTGCATGAAAAACAGCCTTTTATCTCATAATCTTTCTCGCTTCTTACACTTCTCATACGGTCTACTTTCTTTTGTTTGCCTACATGTTTTTTCATTCCCGTCCATATTTTTTTTTTTTAAAAAAAACACACCACTTCTGATCCAGTTAAATCCTTTTGTATTTCTCTGGGTCAAAATCATTAAGGTAGAATGAAAGCAAGGCTAACTGGCCTTGAGTGCTGTGTTTTGAAAGAGATTTTAAGAACTTCTAAGGATGACATGGAAATCTTCCTTAACAGTAGATGTTCTTAGAAAGTCCAGCTCATTCATATTCTTTCAAAGGCCACTCCTATTAATAGCAATAGCAATAGCACTTAGACTTATATACCGCTTCATAGTGCTTTCCAGCCCTCTCTAAGCGGTTCACAGAGTCAGCATATTGCCCCCAACAATCTGGGTCCTCATTTTACCCACCTCGGAAGGATGGAAGGCTGAGTCAACCTTGAGCCGGTGAGATTTGAACCGCTGAACTGCAGCTAGCAGTCAGCTGAAGTAGCCTGCAGTACTGCACTCTAACCACTGCGCCACCTCGGCTCATTAAGAGACACAGATACAGCCTCCTTTTAAAAATAATTTCCAAAGCCGCTGGCTTTATCTAGACCAAAGGTTCATATAGTTTGTAGACTGTAAGTTGAGGGGGAAAACATATTAGCTGAACGTAGCATTTTTTCACCTTTTGGAAACTAATTCCAAATTGCATTTTTCTTCAAACATGACCACAGATTTGGGGCAGAAATGACTGTAGACCATACAATGTGCAACATTTCAGTACAGAATTCTTATGAATTCTGAGTGAATGAACAGTGTCTGTCATCATATAGGCCTCGTTCTTGTTATGAGAAAATCCCTCTCTTATTTGTGAGAAGGCATCCAGAGGATTGCAAGAAATGTGAGATTGTTATATGTGTATGTTTATATATGTGTGTACTTTTCTTGGGATTACCTATCATGGAAGGTTCATGACCTGTAAAAGTTCTGAGGTAGACCTTGTTCAAGGTCTTATCACCATAAGAGATGAGACAACATGGCCCAGAGACATCTGCTATGATGCCTCCAATACTGTGGAACGCACACGGCCGTCTTTGTTCTTAGGATTCTTTCAAGGATCTCTTTTTTAGGTGGGCATTAGATATTTTTTTTAAAAAAATTAATGTCATCTTAGGTATAGTGAAGGGAGAGAAAACATCTCAAGAAATTCATTTATGAAGGAGTTAATAAATCAGACCTCTAGCTGCCAATCAGACCTCTAGCTGCCAATCTAGATGGTAGTTAGAGACCTACAAAGCCTAAGAAAGGCTTTGTTACTTAGAGTAAACAATCAAGTAGAAGAAAATTTTCCCTCCATTCTCAAGTGGGCTTTCCAGTGAGGATGGAAATGCTGTTTTGTCTTTATTCTTCTGTCTTCCATCTCTACAGGAGAAGATATATCTTCTCAGACTGGCTCCTATGAGAAAAGGAAAAGCATCCTAACCCAGAGGGAGGTTGAAAAATCAGAAGAAAACAGCAATCTAGGGAAACGTTGAACTAGATATAAATTAGGCTCAAATGGATTAATCTGAGTGGTGTCTTTAAAGCCTTAGTCCTATTTCATTCTACTTGAAATGGGTGTGCGAGTGGGTTTCTGCCTGCCTGGAGATTCATTATAATACTGCAATTTCTTTTGGGGTTAGGGTTAGGGTTAGGGTTAGGGTTAGGGTTTGTCCCATTGTCCTCAACTCTCAGTTAGCTCCTTAACTTTAATCTGCATAATGAATGATTTGTTATTTCTTCTCAAATCAATATTCTCATTCTGACACAGCATTTAGCGTACTACCAGGGAACAAGGGGAGATTTCATTAAAGTGAGGACACATCACTTTTGACATACTGATTCCAGCTCTGCCTTATAGCTACTTGCATGCAATGTCTCAGTGCAAGTAAAAAGAAAGAAAGAAATGGTGAAATATTTTTGTTATTTTGTTTTTCTCTTTTTTTCGTCCCCAATGGGCACCCCTGCCTATCAAATATCCTGGCCACTCTTCTAGTTACAGAAAAGGTAAGAAAAAGATAAAAATTTTCTTCCCACTGAGTAAAGGTGCAGAGAGAAATGTCCTCTGTAAAAAAGTGGATGGCATCCTGCCCAGCATGGTGGCAAAGGGCCATTAGGGACAATAAGAAGGACAGAGCCGGTTTGGGATGGTATAAAAGTATTGCAGATAAATAAATACTATTCAGGTTTCTGTTGAGGTCAAAATCTGGATGCCATGCATAAGAAGTGTGTCCCTGGTTTGGCAAGAGCCTCTGAACACTTGCAAAGTTCTTAATAAATGAGACGAAAATAACACAAAAGCGAAACCATCTGAACGCATGAGAGAGTGGAATGGATAGCTATGGTGTGTCAGAGCTCTTTAGAGTGCTTAGCTAGTCTATACCCTGGTGTGTTCAGTCACATTTGCTGTGCTGAATTAATATCAACATCTTTTTTTTTTCAGATTGGCTGCTTATCTTCGAGAACTCTTTGGCAGGCCATACAATACTGTGTGTTCAGTTATATACCTGGAATTACCCTTCTTATAGACTTTCAGATAAGGGAGAATTTCATTCAATATTGTGAGTATTTATTCACATGTTTAATGCACCAAGGGAAGGGGGGCACCATAGAATTTTTTTCTCCCTTAACTCTTTTACTGCAACACTCAGCTTTACCTTTGAGCAGTTATTGAGTCCTAATGTCTTGTCAATTAAGCAATGGAAGGGTCAAGGGGCACCATTGTTAGGCTGTGCTTACAGCCTCAGTTGGTCTGACTCTGGTGTCCTCCGTGGCTGGTCGTGAAGCTGGATCCTCCTTTACGGCACCTGAAGGACTGAGATTACAAACATTCTTAGTCCAATTATATGGGATGAATTTGAACTTGTGACTCCTGAGGAAGTGGACAAGGCTATTGGAGCGATGAGCTCCTCCACTTGTTTACTGGACCCGTGCCCCTCCTGGCTGGTTTCTGCCAGCAGGGAGGTGACACGAGGCTGGCTCCAGGCTGTAATCAACGCCTCCTTGAGGGAGGGGTCCTTCCCTCAACCATTGAAGGTTGTGGTGGTGAGGCCCCTCCTCAAGAAGCCTTCCTTGGATCCAGCAGATTTAAAAAACTTTCATCCAGTCTCCAACCTTCCCTTTGTGGGGAAGGTTGTTGAGAAAGTGGTGGCGCTCCAACTCCAACGGCTATTGGATGAAACGGATTATCTGGACCCTTTTCAATTGGGTTTCAGGCCCGGTTATAGCACGGAAACTGCTTTGGTCGCGCTGATGGATGATCTCTGGCGAGCCCAAGATGGAGGTTTTTCCTCCATCTTAGTGCTGCTTGACCTCTCAGCTGCTTTCGATACCGTCGACCACGGTATCCTTCTGTGTCGA
>QLTV01000770.1:1103270-1113440 GCA_003457575.1 Thermophis baileyi | reverse complement strand
ATCCAAAAGGCTAAGCAGCTCAGCCCATGCCTGAATTGAATGTTAACTCCTGACCAAATCATCCAGCCTGATTACCTTGCCATTCCAGAAGCTCCATGCCTCACAAACACCAGCACCGACTTCTGCTACACTGAACCACTGCTCCAAAGTAGGTCCAAAGATCCTCTGAGTCTACACAGATTTTACATCTTCCAAACATCAACATCAGTGAACAACTACTATGCCAGCAGAATTTGATTTCAAAATACGACTTCAGCAACAGAGTGATCAATGCCTGGAATTCACTACCTGACTCTGTGGTTTCTTCCCCAAACCCAAAAAACTTTATCCTTAGACTGTCTACTGTCGACTTCACCTCATTCCTAAGAGGCCTGTAAGGGGCGTGCATAAGCACACCAGCGTGCCTACCATCCCTGTCCTACTGTCCTATTGTCCTCATCTATCTATATTCACTTTGATTATGTTTATGTTTATACCTATACCTGCTATCTTGTACATGTTTGACAAACAAACAAATAAATAAAAATAAATAAATAAACATTATCCTGAAAAAGTTCAGGTTGAAAAGTCTATAATCCAGAGCCATCCCATAAAAACAAAAGAATTATGCAT
Organism: Thermophis baileyi; assembly: GCA_003457575.1. Taxonomy (NCBI): domain Eukaryota; kingdom Metazoa; phylum Chordata; class Lepidosauria; order Squamata; family Dipsadidae; genus Thermophis; species Thermophis baileyi. The sequence goes on along the minus strand of QLTV01000770.1, from coordinate 1,112,828 downwards.
CCGATTGTTAATGGCTTGGGGAAAATTAAATTAAATTATAAACAACTAGAATTTTTTTGCTTTTCAAAATTATAATTCATCTATTTATTAAATTTTCCTGCCCTTCTTTTCCCTTCGTTATTAAATGAGAGGAAAGGTTCTGAAATATGAGCTTGCTTGACTAAAATATAAAGACTAGTCAATTACAAGAGAATTTAAAGAAAAGGGGAGGGGTAAAGCGAGAAAGAGTTTGTATAGAACTTTAGACCAGGTTAACAAGGGGTTGGTCCAAAAGGAGATCCCTTTTTTTTGAGGGGGGGTATTCATTACTAACTTCAGTTACTTGTTTAATGAAAACTACATACATTGCACAATTGGCCTCTCCTAAAAAGATGCCTCTTTAATAAGGGAATTTCTCTCTCTCTCTCTCTCTCTCTCTCTCTCCTCCCTCTCTCCCTCTCTCTCTCTCTCTCTCTCCCTCCCTCCTTCCCTGCCCTCTGTGGATATGCATGTGGATGTGTCTCAGAAGTGGGTTGTAAATCCCATTGCTACCGGTTCGCTCGCGCGCTCAGATGCACGTGTGACATTTCTGCGCATGCGCAGATGCGTCCCAGGTGGGTGGGCGGAGCCTCCCGCCGCCACTGCTACCGGTTCACCAAACCGGGCCAAACCGGGAACAACCCACCGCTGATGTGTCTGCACAAATGTGTTTTTATATATCTTCTGGGATGTATTTAAAGTCTCTAATAACATTTATTACCATTTTATTGCATTTGTGCAAATTAGGTTATATGGGAAACATTGTCCCCCTCAGAATGGATGCATTCTCCTCAATTTTGCATAGACTGGTTGAACTGAGCTTGCAAAAAGCATCTTTACAACTTTGGGTGAGAAGATTTTTTTGTTCGCTAAATTGCAAAACTGGAAAGATGCCACAGAGACAGGAGGAAAGCAATGCAGTGCATGATGGGCGATGGCAGAATAGGGGCTGCTATCTGTTTCCCCATAGCTCAGAAAATGTGCTAGGGAGGGTCATGTGGCTGTGGAGGGTCATGTGGCTGTGGAGGGTCATGTGGCTGTGGCTGCATGAACTACAGTATCTGCTGCAAGAGAGAGGAGGAGTTAAAAGGGGACAAATAATGGAAGCAGAATTCTGCCAGCCAGACCTTTTGTGTATGCATCATGACATTGCACCCATGAATAATAGGGTAGAGCTTACATCACAGTGACACTGCTTTTGTTATTTTGGTGAGTGAATCAGATCCTGGAGATGCCTTTGGGTAAACCTGCTCCTCACTTCATTTTATTTGTGTCCTCTTTTCTCTACTTTGGCATTGTACTGAAAAACAAAAAGAAGTTGGAAGATTTTGCTGATGCATCTTCTGCCCTTCTGCTGTGTAGAAAGTGCCAATTCATCAATGAAACCTCTCTGCTGGTTCTGATTTGTTGAGTTATAGACCATTTAGTCAATGTCATCTCTTAGGGTGAAGGTTTGTTTTCCGAGCTTATAGGCTGGTTTCCGAATGTTTCGTTACCAGGTTAGGTAACATCTTCAGCAGAGTTTAGGGGATGTCAATGTAAATGTTATTCTGTTTATAAGGGCTTCAGGCGTGGGTATGTCAAGGGAGGGTCTTGTGATGGGTCAGGTGTGAGTCATCCGTGAGTCTTGGGATGGGTCTTGTGACAGGGAGGTTACATCAGGTCAGGGTCATTGGGAGGTGAACTGGTGGGGGGGGGTTGCATGGGTTGGTTGAGGGTCGGTGCTGTCTTGGGTTGGCTGTGCAGTTGATTTGGATTCTGAGGGGTTTGAAGGCTGGTTGTAGGTTGATTGCTTGTTAAATGCCAGGCTTTGATGAACTCATGAGCATGGCAGGTGGTAGCATGACCAATGATTTTTATGTTGCGCCAATCGAACTGGTGCTGTTTGGTGTCGGTGTGGGTAGAGATTAAGGATTTGGGATCGTGGTGTTTGACTGCCAGCCGGTGTTCGTGGATCCTGGTTTTTAATTGATGTGATGTTTGTCCCACATAGAATTGGTTGCAATGATTGCAGCTGATTTTGTAGATTACATTGTTTCTTTCATCCTTCTGTATCATGTGACACATAGATAGATCTCTGTATCATGTGACACATAGATAGATCTTCTTCAGGATCTGCCCCCAACCTGGCCTTCAGGTCTTCCAACAGTGCAGCCATCTCTGCTGCAATCGAGTCCATCTCAGTGCCTTCTGGTTCTTGTCTTCTGTTTCCTACTATCTTTCTCAGCATTATGGGAATCAGCATTGTTTCTGAATACTTCATAAGCATTATGCTTTGCCTTGTAAAGCCAACAATTTAGACTGAAGTAACCAGTTTTGACTTATTTTTGATGTGTAGCCAAATTGAATGCATATTCCTACTATTTGCATTTAAATGTGCATAAACTTATTGAATACAAAACTCACTTAAAAATAATTACTTTTGGACCACAGTGTGTTTTACCTCTAAGAATATATGAAAGGAGAGAAAAAGTGAATTTTCAACATACCGATAAACAATCCTACTACTGAGAAATTGTGAAATATCTCTATAAAATGACAATTTTCTATATTTATTAGAGAGAAACTACAGGGAAGTGATAGCTTTGCTGCTGTATTCTACACAGACCTTGCAAAATAATGAATGTATACCAATGTTATCACTTGAAACTAAGTTGTATATTCTTAGAAAAAATAAGGTCTCTTGAGATCCAAGCATTTTTCACCTTCATATTGATTTCCTCTCTAAGAAATGGAATGACCTTTACTATATGAAAATCACTGTACCAAATGAAGTAAAGGTCACCTATTTTAAAGGCATTGTAACAAAAGTATGAAAAAAATTACTAAAAAGCAAAAAGCCTAAATGCAAACATTTCAGTAAATGTCTTGCAAACAGTGGTTATCAAAATTTACAGTGAATAGCCAGCAATTTACATCAAATAAGTGTTACCCATGTAAGAATTCATAGATTTGGATAGGAATGGAAACAAAATGTGTTACAGTTCCCTACAGTAGTAATTTTCAAGACATGCCAAAATAAAGCCAGCCAGCAATAAAACTGGAAAAAAAAAAGTTAGGGGAGGTGGGTTTGTAGGCATGCACTATTTATAGGAACGATTGTGTGGTGATGTTTTATTTATTTATTATATATTATATATTCTGGATATATTTTGGACAGAGAGAAGTTCCCTGATGGTGGGCTCCAGCATGAGTCCAAAAGCTTGGAAGAATAGACTTTTGGTCCTGGTGACCGACTTTGATTGGATCCTTTAAATAAATCATAACCACACAGCTATTCCTATAAATAGTGAATACCTACAAACCCTTTTCCCCTATTTTTTTTTCAGTTTTATTTCTGGCTGGCTTTATTTGCCACCCTTCTCGTCCATAATGATTATTATGATTTTGTGTCATCAAGTCAGTGTTGTCTCTTAGTGACTATATGGATCAGGGATCGGCAATTAATTTTCCCAAGGGATCATTTGAGAAACTGGGATTGTTGTGGAGGGCCGAACCAATGGGGCTATGAAGGGGTGTAAGCATGCACACATGCACATATGTAAATTGAAAAATAAAATAGCAATCGCCTTCAAAATAAAAGCAATCCACAAGGGCCAGACAAGGGTAGCCAAAGGGCTAGATGTGGCCTGGGCAGGGGTGAAATCCAGCAGGTTCTAACAGGTTCTGGAGAACCAGTAGCGGAAATTTTGAGTAGTTCGGAGAATCGGCAAATACCACCTCTGACTGGCCCCGCCCCCATCTATTCTCTGCCTCCCAAGTCCCAGCTGATCCGGAGGAAATGGGGATTTTGCAGTAACCTTCCCCTGCAGTGGGGAGGGAATGGGGATTTTGCAATATCCTTCCCCCAGGAGTGGGGAGGGAATAAGGATTTTGCAATATCCTTCCCCCAGGAGTGGGGAGGGAATGGGGATTTTGCAATATCTTTCCCCCAGGAGTGGGGAGGGAATGGGGATTTTGCAATATCCTTCCCCCAGGAGTGGAGAGGGAATGGGGATTTTGCAGTATCCTTCCCCTGCCACGCCCACTAAGCCATGCCCACCAAGCCACATCACGCCCACCAAGCCACGCCCACAGAACTGGTAGTAAAAAAATTTGGATTTCACCACTGGGCCTGGGGGTCGGAAAATAACCAGGTCTGATATACATTGATTGATTGATTTGACTTGTGTGCCGCCCATCTCATCTCATCTCATCTCGAGGTGATCCCATGATGATCTGTCTCTAACCTGGCCTTACAAGTCTTCTAACAATGCACTCATCACCACTGTAACTAGGTTCATCCACCTCACTGCTGATGCTCTTCTTTCCTTCTATCTTTTTCAGCATGTAATCTCCAATTTACGACCACAATTGAGCCCAACATTTCTGTTGTTAAGTGAGACATTTGCCCCATTTTACGACTTTTCTTGCCACAGTTGTTAAGTGAATCACTGGAGTTGATAAGTTAGTAACACGGTTATTAAGTGAATCTGACTTCCCCATTGACTTTGCTTGTCAGAAGGTCGCAAAAGGTGATCACATGATCCGGGGACACTGCAACCGTCATAAATATGAACCAATTGCCAAGCATCTGAATTTTGATCACATGACTATGGGGAGGCTGCAAAGGTTGTAATATGAAAACGGTCATAAGTCACATTTTTCAGTGCCCTTGTAACTTTGAACGGTCACTAAATGAACTGTTGTAAGTCGAGGACTACCTGTACATCTCTAAACAGCTAAGCCTTCATATAATATGTCTGAATTAGGACAATTTCTTAATTGTATATTAATCTTTTTTAAAAATGAGTCCCTTTTTAAAAGACGTTTTAGATTTTAAATTTGTAATTTGGTAATTTTAAGTGCACATACAATATAAGGTTATCATCTTATATTTGTTATTTTTTTTTGTTCCCTGAGCTAATTATTATTATATTATATTTTATCTGATCTTATTTATTCTTTTTGGTTTTCACTTTTTACTCCATTCATTTCTTATGCCAGTATTTGAAAAGCAATAAATAAATAAACAACTAAAATTATTTAACAAGTAGTCTTTGACTTACAATGCTTCATTTAGTGACTGAAAAAAGTGATTTGTGGTAGGGCCTCACCCTTACGACCGTTTCAGTATCCCTGTGGAATGATGTAAAGTGTTGCCAAGTGCCCAAATTCTGATGGCCTGACCACAGGGATACTGAAATGGTCGTAAAGGTGAGGCCCTACCACAAATCACTTTTTTCAGTCCCTAAATGAAGGGTTGTAAGTCAAAGACTACTTGTTAAACAATTTTAGTTGTTTATTTATTTATTGCATTTCAAATATGGCCATAAGAAATGATTGGAGTAAAAAAAATGAAAACCAAAAAGAATAAATACGATCAGATAAAATATAATATAGTAATAATTAGCTCAGGGAACAAAGAAATAACAAATGATTTGGGCACTTGGCAACTGATGTGTATTTACAATAGTTGCAATGTCCCGAGGTCCTGTGATCACCATTTGCAACTTTCCCAGCTGGCTTCTAACAAGCAAAGTGAATGGAAGCTGATTCGCTTAACAACCACGTGATTCCCTTAACAATTGCAGGGATTCACTTAACAACCATAGCAAAAAGGCTGTAAAATCAGACATAACTCATTTAACAACCACCTTGCATAGCAATGGAAATTCTGCTCCCAAGTGTGGTCATAAGTCAAGGACTACCTGTATTGTACAACTCACATGACTTCTCTGGATATGGAGTATTTCCTATGAACATGCGTACTTGCATTCACAAAGACAGATCCTTGTTTATATTATAATACACTTTTTTTAAGCTAGAAAGATCCTTGTTTCCTTCAATGTTTTTATACAGACAGATTCAGATTCAGTACACCAGGTGGCCCATCTAAACAGTAATATGAATTTGACACATGAATTTTTTTAACAGTTTGTTGCTCTCTCGCCCGTTTCATTTGTACCGACATGAAACTTATTTTGCTTCTGAATAAAGCAGCAGGTACAAGCAGAAACATGTTGGTAATGTGAATTTCACTGTCTGTTCATCGTGTACCATTTCTGTTTCTTTAGCATTCTCCTCCAGCACTGATAGGTTCACTTTAGCAGTGGGAATCCACATGCCAAGCCTTGAAATTTTTCTCCTCTCAACACAAATAGCATCTGGGTTTTGTGTAGGAGTGTATGTGGGCCATTTAGCTGGCCTTTCTGACATTTTGTTTAATCTCTGCTCATATACTTTTCTCAATTTATGAGAGAATTGTTAGAGAGAAGTATTTGCAGGAGTCGAGCAGAGAGAGAGAGAGAGATGACAGGACAACAATCCCAACCTTTCCAGCTCAGTGGACTGGTCATCAGCAGCGGCAGCAGAGAAGAAGGGATGGTTCTGCACAAGTTTTGCATGCTCACTCACCCGTTCGCTTGCTTGCACATCCCAGTTCCCAATGGGCCGCGGCCACAGCCTGGGGATTGGGGACCCCTGCGATAGGAGATAGGGTCCCCTGCTCATTGGGAAGAGAGTTTTGGTTCCTTACATTGATCCTCCTCTTATGACTTCTGTAATGTATGCTGAGTAGCCATCTCGTCCCCTCAGTCTGACAGGAGTGCCTTCCTTGATTCGAACCCGGTGCTCGACTTTGTTCTATAATTTGCGCCGGGATCCCACCTTTGTCGCCAGTACTATATATACATATATAGATATATTCAGGATGGGCGCAAAGACGGAGGCGACTCCTCTGCAGATTAGTGGAACTCTTTAATGTGAACACACAATGATAACCAGAACTCTACATAACGTGAACTGAGGTAATTCTCTTGACAGCTCGCCTTTTATACTCGGCTGACAAGTCAACAGCCAATCGTAGGCTCAGATGTTCCCGCTTCTAGAGCGGCCCCTTGTGGCCATGTAATACATTACAACTTCCCTGTTCTTATCCCAGGTTCATGGATGTGGGATTCCTAGCAACCCAGATCTTTGGTAGTTGCTGGTCAGAGTTGGATTGATCTGTCATAAGGCCTCTCTTATGAGAGAGTGTTACTGGAATCTGGCAGGCACAATGTTCATCTCTCATCTGAGTTTGTTTTGGTTTCAATCAAAGTCATGAGTCTGGGGCATATGTCTCTCTGACTAGTAATAGTAGAAGTAGTAATAGTAGTAGTAGTAGAAATTGCTATTCAGATTGCTCTTATGGTACTCAGAGGCACTGTGCCTCATGTGAGACCTTTTATGAAGCTAGCCATTAAGGAAAATTTGGTGTTGTTGCTCCTGTGTTGTCACGGCCTTCCTATTGTGCAGTGGTGTCCCTTCCTGAAATACCCTTGCAGAACTAGTGATGGATGGCTCTGTAAGATTTAAACCTTCTCTTGGTGAGGGTTGGTTGCATCTCAGGAATTAATGATATCCATGGACTTGTCCAAGGTTGTTGAAGACCCCACACATATAGGTGGAACAGACAGACAGTAATCTGAAAGGGACGGGGGAGATTTTAATGTCTGTTGTTTGTCATGGTTGGATCATTCTTGATGTTTTAATTCTATTGTGTAAGCCACGTAGAGTCACTTTATGATTGAGATGGTATACAAACTGATAGACCAACCAACCAACCAACCAATAAATTTTCAGGAGCTACCCAAGGCCATCAAACAACTTGCCAACTATCCATTAATTTGGAAAAGCAGGAAGAAGTCTAATGTTTAAGCTCTGGAGCATATAAGGGCTCTCACTTTTTTTACACTGCAATGGATAATCACTTGTTGTGATGTGAAGCTTCATTCTTGTCTTCCGTGAAGTTTCTAATCTAGCTGAGTTGTGTCTGGAGTCTTCTGCCAAATCCCTCTGAGAGCTGAATTGATGTTTATGTGACTGGAGACTTGTGATTTACTGCCAAGCCTGGGTATGAAGCCTGACAGGAGGATATATATTTCAAAGTTCAAGCAGATAGGTTGAGAATTTTTTTTTCTTTCAACACGGTTTCATAGAATCATAGAATGCATGAGTTGGAAGATACCCATAGGACATCTTGGACATCTGAGCTGCCCAGAGTCCTTCGGGAGTTGGGCGGCATATAAATTTTATAAATAAATAAATAAATAAATAAATAAATAAATAAATACTGATATATTTTTAAATTGTGTTTACCATGTTTTTTATTGTTGTCTTTTTTTTTATTTATATGTTGTGAGCCGCCCAGAGTCCTTCAGGAGTTAGGCGGCATACAAATTTTATAAATAAATAAATAAATAAATAAATAAATAAATAAATAAATAAATAAATAAATAAATAAATAAATAAATAAATAAATAAATAAATAAATAAATAAATAAATAAATAAATAAATAAATAAATAAATAAATAAATAAATAAATAAATCTGGTTCAGTGCAGAAATCCACTAAGCTATTCCTTGCAGGTGGTCAACCAGCTCCAGTCTGAAAATCTCCAACAAGATGGAATCCAGCATTGACTCTTCCTCTGCTTAACAGATTTCACCCTCATGAAAGTCATCCTGAATTTCCTTTTAATTTCAGATTTTTGTTCCTTGTCCTGCTCTCAAGGGTTAACTAAAACAGGCCCATCCGTTAAAATGGGATCACTTTTTAGGTATGGGCAGACCACTCCAGTAGTGGGTTCTAAAACCCGTTGCTACTGGTTCGCGCATGCGCAGAAGTGTCCTGGGTGGGTGGGCGGAGCCTCCCGCTGCCGCCACTACCAGTTCTCAGAACCGGGCCGAACCGGGAGCAACCCACCGCTGGACCACTCTCATAACTCTCCTGGTCTTCTTGTCTGCAAGCCAAACATATCTAGCTCATTTAATTCAGGGATGTCCAACCTTGGCAACTATAAGACTTGTGGACTTCAAAATCCAGAATTCCTCAGGCAGTATGGCTGGCTGGGGAATTCTGGGAATTGAAGTCCACAAGTCTTAAAGTTACGGAGATAAAGTTGCGGAGATAAAAATAATTAGAGGTGAAATGAATCTTGTTTCCCTGCTGTCAACTCTCAATAATAAGACCGGAGTCCAGGAAAGAATAAAAGTAATATATTTGCATAACAAAAATAAGAACACCTAAGTCTATGTCTACATGGTGAAGAACAAAGAGAACAAAAGAAAGATTAACACATGCGCAGTACAGGTATCACATGAGAACTTCATATCAGTATACAGTTTCATTTCAGAATAAGAGTCCTGCTGACAAATGAAAATGATCATATTTATAAACCTAAGAACACCTAAGTCTATGTCTACATGGTGAAGAACAAAGAGAACAAAAGAAAGATTAACACATGCGCAGTACAGGTATCACATGAGAACTTCATATCAGTATACAGTTTCATTTCAGAATAAGAGTCCTGCTGACAAATTAAAATGAACGTAGTGACAAACCCCTTCTTTGTCAGTAGGGTGAATATCAGTTATCCATCAAAACATCAATTAAGGCACATCATCTCACGCAGGTATTCATGCTGCGCTGCTGGTAATGGTTTGTTAAGCATGTCAGCAATTTGATCACGTGTAGGTATGTACTGCAATTTTACAAAACCTTGTTTAACCAACTGT
>QLTV01000770.1:1089063-1099836 GCA_003457575.1 Thermophis baileyi | reverse complement strand
ATAGTCGCCACCAGATAGCGTTGCAACAATAACTGTCTCCTTTGATCGGCCTGACGTAACTTCCTCTAAAGGAAGTGGTCTTAGGTCTGATGAAGAAGGCAACATGGATGCCTCTTGAGGAACACTATATCCCCTTTTCACTGGCTCCAGTGTAGAAACATATTGCTTTGCCTTATGCAGCATCTCCTCCATAATACTAATTTGCTCATAATAGCTGCTGATAGCTTCATCTCGTGCTATTAATAAAGGGGGTGAAATACTTTTACTTCTTTCACTTAAGAATGTCTGCACTGCCCGTGATATATCAAGCTCTGTGTCAGGTTGTCCGCCCCCCCCCCAGATTCCTCAGAAGCCTTGTGGGTGCTTGTGCTTGGACAGTTTTTCTTCCATAGTACTAATTTGCTCATAATAGCTGCTGATAGCTTCATCTCGTGCTATTAATAAAGGGGGTGAAATACTTTTACTTCTTTCACTTAAGAATGTCTGCACTGCCCGTGATATATCAAGCTCTGTGTCAGGTTGTCCGCCCCCCCCCCAGATTCCTCAGAAGCCTTGTGGGTGCTTGTGCTTGGACACACTGACCTTATTAAATCTTCTTCTTGACATCCACTCTCAGATTCCGGAGGTGTGAAACGTTCAGGAGATAGTTCTTGATGTTTCTTTTTCTTCTTCTTTTTGGGCATTCTTGCAGTGATCAATCAGTGATCCTCGGTCGCTAATAAATCTGGCTAACAAACCCGGCCGGTACATCTAAAAATGACGAGCGGGGAAACATCAGAGCAGATAAACCATCCTCTGCTACCATGTTGCAGAGATAAAAATAATTAGAGGTGAAATGAATCTTGTTTCCCTGCTGTCAACTCTCAATAATAAGACCGGAGTCCAGGAAAGAATAAAAGTAATATATTTGCATAACAAAAATAAGAACACCTAAGTCTGTGTCTACATGGTGAAGAACAAAGAGAACAAAAGAAAGATTAACACATGCGCAGTACAGGTATCACATGAGAACTTCATATCAGTATACAGTTTCATTTCAGAATAAGAGTCCTGCTGACAAATTAAAATGAACGTAGTGACAAGACCACTCCAGTAGTGGGTTCTAAAACCCGTTGCTACTGGTTCGCGCATGCGCAGAAGTGTCCCGGGTGGGTGGGCAGAGCCTCCCACTGCCGCCACTACCAGTTCTCAGAACCGGGCCGAACTGGGAGCAACCCACCGCTGGACCACTCTCATAACTCTCCTGGTCTTCTTGTCTGCAAGCCAAACATATCTAGTTCATTTAATTCAGGGATGTCCAACCTTGGCAACTATAAGACTCGTGGACTTCAAAATCCAGAATTCCTCAGGCAGTATGGCTGGCTGGGGAATTCTGGGAATTGAAGTCCACAAGTCTTAAACTTACCAAGGTTGGACACTCCTGCTTTAACTATCCCTTGTAGTATTTGGTTTCCAGTTCCCTTATTGTCCTAGTTTCTAGAGTATTATAATATTTATACATACTGTTGCGCCCCCCCTTCCCCCCCCATTTCTTCTGTACTTTACTAATCACAGAAAAACTGCTAAGGAAGGAAAGGTGGATTAGCTGTAGAATTGGATTGGTTGCATTACAATCCATCTAAAATCATGCTGAAACTGTGTCTTTTGAAACCTTTTTTCCCCCCAGTGAGATGATAGGTATGATGCTTCCTGCAATACTTTAACATGTTTTAGCTCTGCATAGGTAGTAAATCACATATGAAGATATGGTTTTTGTTTTGCACTTTTCATAAATATTTGCATCTCGACCGGAATGTAGTCTTAATTTTGCTGGCAAAGAAGCAATTAAGGTTACTTATTTATTTATTTCTGTATTTACAAGAAATTGCAGAGTCTTAATAGGGCTGCTGAGATAAGCAGTCTTTAGAAGCTCACTAGACTCTGTTGTAATTAAAATATAGTACAATCAAGTAAGCATTTTTACTTCTATGGCCATTAGAAAGTGAATAACTGGTCTCTTAACCATGTTAGAAAACTCCTGAGGGCAATTCACATGGCCAAACACCATTACCTTCAAATAAGTAGTGCTTTCCAGAATTCTTGAAGAGAGCAGTTCACAAATGCCAGGGAAATGGGCTTTTTAATATGCCAATTGTTAATTTGCTACTAAACCTCATTATTATAAATTATGCACCTAATATTCTATTATTCCTGATGGCTGCAGGTAAGCATTTAAGCTGGTCAAAACCTACTTATCATTTTCTCCTAACCATTGTACACCAAGCAAAATATCAGCTTGTACTAAGCATTTGATTTGAGTAGCATGCTGTTGCTTTCTATAAGAGCTGGCATGAAATTCCAGCTTTATTAGCTTAGTTGGTTTGGTAGCCAGCTCAGAATGGCTGTTGATAATGTGACTCGGTGCTGAATCGTGTGAGGAAAAAAATTAACACTGTATGGTGAGATCAGTTTGCACCGTAGCCGCTGGACTTTATCAGTCATCAGATTTCTCTGCTGTAGGCTACATTTGTGATGCACTCAGCCAAATGCCCCACATTTTGACCTGCAGTATGCTTATTAAGTTTGCAATTTCTTTTTTCCTATTAAGTAGGGAATAAGAGTAGGCTACCCTTGTGGCTTATGACTGGTAAGAGTCAAGGGTTTAAGCCAGGGATGGGTTCTAACTTACCTCGCTGCCGGTTCGCTTCCTCCCGCGCCTCGTGGGCGCGCGCATGTGCAGTGCCGAAAAATCCGAAAAAAATTCCCCCCCAAAAAGCTGAAAACAAAATGTCAATGCATGCACAGTGCCGGAAACTTGGCTTCTGTGCATGCGCAGAAGAAGAAAAAACCTGGAAAAAAATCCCCCTCCAAAAAAAATTCCCCCCCAAAAAAAAATTCAAAAAAAAAAAAAAGCCAAAAACAAGATGGCATCCGAAAACAGGATGTGCAGTGCCGGAAACTCGGCTTCTGGGGCCGGAAACGCGGCGGCGGCGCAGGCGAAGAAGAAAAAAAAAACCCGGAAAAAAAATAAAAAAATTCAAAAAAAAAAAGATGGCGCCCACGGACCGGCACCGACAGAACCAGTTCCGTGACATCACCGTGACGTCACCAGCGGGTCGCTACCGGTTCGGGCAAACTGGTCCGAACTGGGAGGAACCCACCTCTGTTTTAAGCATGTTTAACTTTGCCGTTGCTCACAGCTAGACTGGTATCTTACCATCAGAACTGTCAAATGTAAAAGAAGATTGTCAGATGCAAATGTGAAAAAGAAAAACAATTGTCTCCTGGAAAATCCATGTGATTCAATATGGAGGAACAGTTTATTCCAGAAACTGGGGAATGAGAGATGGGAACACATTATATCCCCTCTTTTTGGCAAATTCAGGTAATTTATTTATTTATTTTATTTATTTTATTTATTTGTCAAACATGTACAAGATAGCAGGTATAGGTATAATCATAAACATAATCAAAGTGAATCTGTAATCTGTAGCTATATGTTCCTAGGCTAGGACTGATGTTGCAGTGCCCATCAGACTCAACCAGTCTGGTTTTAGATAGTCTTCTCACCCTAATTATCCTCATGCCATCTATAGGACTGAGAAGAAAATTAGAAAATAAAATAAAATGTGGATCCCGAAGGGTTCATACAGCATTTCCTCAGATAGCAGATATGTTTCAGCTGATCTGGACAACATTGTGTAAATGATGGAAGATGTGCCTAGTTTGGTGTGCAGGTAGTTACTAACAGCATTACAATGGTATACCATCAATGCAGGTAATCCTCAATTTACGACTTGTCAATTACCAACCTTTAAAAGTCACAATGGAGTCTCCCTAAAGATAGGTCCAACAGCCAGCCCCCCCCCCAGTCACGGGACTGCATTATGGGCTCTTGCCAAACAGTCCACATTTACAACTGTTTGCAGTATCTCATAGTCAGAATAGAGCTGGAAAGGATCTTGGAGGTCTTCTAGTCCAACCCTCTACTCAAGCAGGAGTCCCAATATCATTTCAGACAAGATGCTGTCCAGTCTCTTTTTAAAAACCTCCAGAGATGAAGCACCTACAATTTCTGAAGGTGAGCTGTTCCACTGGTTAATTGTCCTCACTGTTAGGAAGTTTCTCCTTAATTCCAGGTTGCTTCCCTCCTTGCTTAGTTTCCTTCCATTGTTTCTTGTCCTGCCCTCTGGTGCTTTGGAAAATAAGTTGACCCCCTCCTCTTTGTGGCAACCTCTCAAATACTGGAATACTGCTAACATGTCCCCGCCCCCAGTCCTTCTTTTCTCTAGACTAGCCAAACCCAAATCCTGCAACTGTTCTTTTTCTGTTTCAGTCTCTAGGCATTTAATCATCTAAGTTGCTCTTCTTTGCACTTTTTCCAAAGCCTCAACATCTTTTTATAATGTGGTAACCAAAACTGGATGCAGTATTCCAGGTGTGGCCTTACTAAGGCTTTTATAAAGCGATACTATAAATGTTACATGACCATGATTTACATTTTTACAGAAAACAGGAGCTTACTTCCAGTTTTCGGCAAAAGCGTCCCATAGTGAACAATGAGTTTACTTAATGACTACAGCATTCAGTTAACAGCTGCAGATTCACTTAATGATCATGGTGATTCGCCTAATGACCACCACAAAGAAAAGATGTAAAATCGTCACGAGATGACCCACTTTATGACCATCATATCTTACGACTGTTATGAGCAGGCTCCATTATGGTCATAAGTCAAGGACTTCCTGTAGTTGATTTCCACCAGTTAAAAAGACCAATAAATGAAATTTCCTCCATGGTGCTACAGTTTATTTGATAGTTCTGTAATTGTTTCTTATTATTACAGATACAAAGAAATCCCCCATCCTTTTTTAATATCAGATCAACTTCACCTTACATGTATAAACCCACATGGTTGAATGACAAATGAAAGCAATGCAATCTTTGCAACATTTTTATACCACACTGAAAGCTTTGCTTCCTTTTTTTTTCTTTGATAAAACCATAGCTACCAAGATTGAAGGTGATACAGATGATTTACACAGCTGTACAGGAGTGAAATCCAGCAGGTTCTGATAGGTTCTGGAGAACCGGTAGCGGAAATTTTGAGTAGTTCAGAGAACCGGTAGCGGAAATTTTGGGTAGTTCGGAGAACCGGCAAATACCACCTCTGGCTGGCCCCAGAGTGGGGTGGGAATGGCGATTTTGCAATATCCTTCCCCCAGGAGTGGGGAGGGAATGGAGATTTTGCAGTATCCTTCCCCTGCCATGCCCACCAAGCCACGTCCACCAAGCCACACCACGCCCACCAAGCCACGCCCACAGAACTGGTAGTAAAAAAAATGGATTTCACCACTGTAGCCGTACCACAATGCTTCCTTCCCTTTTATTCATCATTTTATATTAACTCACATTGGAAAAACACTAAGATTTACCTGCCAACTATCTAATGCAGGGAACTATGGCCCATTTATGACTTGTGGACTTCAACTCCCAGAATTCCTGAGCCCGCCATATTCCTGCTGGCTCAGGAATTCTGGGAGTTGAAGTCCACAAGTCATAAAGGAACCATAGTTCCCCACCGCTGATCTAATGCCAACAGACAATATTTTCTTTCCAGAGTAGGCACTGTCTTCAAATATGACTGATTCGTTACTTTCTTGGTGCCTGCTAGCCAGAGCAGCTACATTCTGGATATTCAATTACTGGATAAAAAAGAATAGGAAAGGATTGCTTTCTTTATGTCCTATTTTTGAGTTTTCATAAATAGACATCTTTGTTGGTCACTGTGGAAAGAGGTAGCTTAACTCCCTGATTAAGGAAAGCCCCGGCTTCCAGGGGGAAATTGGACAAAATATCTTTGTTCTGTTTGGGTACGTGTTTGGGTATTCTTACTAATAAAAGGCTCCATAAGGAAGCATATTATCTTAAAATCTTCAGCACTAAATATCAGAATTAATATTAACCAACGTGATGGCTTATATCAGGTGGGATCAGGGTCACCTACAAGTGTAAACTTCCAAACATTCAGTGACAAAACACAAATAAAGGTGTTTTGCTGTTGTTTGTTTGAAAATGAGTTCCATAGGTGTGTTAAACGTCCAGTATGCTTATACAGTTTCAAATATGGTTATAAATATAAGCCTTCCCCCTACAAAAAAACAAACACTTGGGGAGAAAAAAAAGGAGGAGGAGGAGGTGACCTTTCTCCACCCTGCAATATAAAAGTGTCATTGCCACACTTGCTTCTAAAATAGTAATTTTTAAAAGTGTAACCTAGGAGGAGATTCTGCAGGGATGAAAAAAAAAGGAAGAAAGTGGATTATAGGTAGTCTTTGACTTACAACCCTTCGTTTAATGAATGGTTCAAACTTCACAACAGTATTGAAAAAAGTGATATAGAACTGATCTTCGGAGTTATAATGGTTACAGCATCTCCACAATCACGCCACCAAAATTCAGGCCCATGGCAACCGGCATATATTTATAATGGATGCAACATCCCACAGTCACATGATTGCCATTCGCAACAATTCCCAGCCAGCTTCTGAGAAGCCAAGTCAATGGGGAAAGCCAGATTCACTTAACAACCACATGATTCACTTAACAACTGCAGTAATTCACTTAACAACTATAGCCAAAAAGTGGGCGTGACTCACTTAACAACCGCCTTGAGCAATGGAAATTATGATCCCAATTGTGGTTGTAAGTCGAGGGTTACCTGTAATCACAGAGCCATGGCTACCATCTTCACTTTTTCCACTCTTCCCTCTCTCTACACCAGCCTAAAAAATATTATCTGCCACTTGTTTGCCTACATAGAAATCTCAAGTTCAGCTGCTATAAATGAGACCTTGGTAGTTTTTTGCGTACAGGTACTACCACAACTGAGCCCAAAAATTCTGTTGCTAAGCGAGACAGTTGTCAAATAAGTTTTGCCCCATTTTACGACCTTTCTTGCCACAGTTGTTAAGTGACGCACTGCAGATCTTAAGTTAATAACATGGTGGTTAAGCGAATCTGGCTTCCACATCAACTTGGTTTGTCAGAAGGTCACAAAAGGGGATCCCATGACCCTGGGACACTACAACTGTCATAAATACATGCCAGTTGCCAAGAGTCTGAATTTTGATCACATGATCATGGGGATGATGCATGGGGATGTCGTAAGTGTGAAAAATGGTCATAAGTCACTTTTTTCAGGGCCGTTGTAACTTTGAAAGCTCACTAAACAAACTGTTGTAAGTTGAGAACTACCTGCATTTAATTTCTCCTTCCAGATTGAAATGAATAACCTGGTTGATGCAAAGGGGAGAAAAACCCTTGAATTCAAAGGCTGCATTCATACAGTATGCTGGACCAGATATTTTACTGTTTCTTGAACAAAGCCTCCCTACCTGGCTCACATAGGATGCCAACCAGGAACCAGGCCAAGATATAGCTCTACGGAACTAACTGAGCCTTGGCAAGACATAGTGATCAGCAGCCCAAGGAGCTGCTGATTCAGTTCTACAGAGGAATTATCGAGTCTGTCATCTGCACCTCTATAACTGTCTGGTTTGGTTCTACAACCCAACAAGACAGACACAGACTTCAGAGGATAATTAGACTTGCAGAAAAAACAATTACTGCCAACCTGCCTTCCATTGAGGACCTGTATACTGCACGAGACAAAAAGAGGGCTGTGAAAATATTTACAGACCCCTCAAATCCTGGACACAAACTGTTTCAACTCCTACCCACAAAACGACGCTATAGAGCACTGCACATCAGAACAACTAGACACAAGAACAGATTTTCCCCAAATGCCATCACTCTGCTAAACAAATAATTCCCTCACCACTGTCAAACTATTCACTAAGGCTTCATAAATATTACTATTAGTCTTCTCATCGTTTCTATCACCCATCTCCTTCCACTTATGACTGTATGACTGTAACTTGTTGCTTGTATCCTTACGATTTATATCAATATTGATTGTTTCTTGATTGCTTATTTGTACCCTATGACAATCATTAAGTGTTGTACCTTATGATTCTTGACGAATGCATCTTATCTTTTTATTTACANAAAAAAAACAAAACTTATGATTCTTGACGAATGTATCTTGTCTTTTTATGTACACTGAGAGCATATGCACCAAAGACAAATTCCTTGTGTGTCCAATCACACTTGGCCAATAAAGAATTCTATTCTATTCTATTCTATTCTATTCTATTCTATTCTATTCTATTCTATTCTATTCTATTCTATTCTATTCTATTCTATTCTATTCTATTCTATTCTATTCTATTCTATTCTATTCTATTCTATTCTATTCTATTCTATTCTATTCCTATATGGTAAGCAGATATTGATACTAGAAGAAGCAGTGAAAAGATCTAAAACAAGGAAGTGATAGAAGGGGGGGTCACCATTATCAAAGAGTGTCTCCATTCTGACTATTTAGAAGAACTCAGACAGCTTTGATTTCATTATTTTGCAAGCAGATTCTTCAAGGAACAGATTATTTGATTTCTGAGACACCCAGGAAGCATATCCTGTTTTCCCATTCCTGGTCAATTCTTCCTTAATGTTCAAAACATCTCAACGTAGCTATAGAACCAGTCGTCCTTTGTTACATGTAATTTTATTTTTGAGAAATGAAAAGAGAACATAGGAAATGCTTTTTGGCTAAGTAAGATTTATTGCCTCCTTCGTGATGTTTCTTATTTTTGGGACCTACTGTACTTAAAGATACAGTTAATATTATTACATGTTTAAACGAAACAGGAAACATGTATTAAATTCAGTTGTAGATGTTTTAATATATGCTTGTTAA
Organism: Thermophis baileyi; assembly: GCA_003457575.1. Lineage (NCBI taxonomy): Eukaryota > Metazoa > Chordata > Lepidosauria > Squamata > Dipsadidae > Thermophis > Thermophis baileyi. Next base: position 1,091,036 of record QLTV01000770.1, on the reverse strand, counting down.
GTATTTTAGGCAGAACGATAAGCTTCTTTCCTAGCACATATTCCCATCGTTTATGCATTTTCATTTGTTGGGTAAATTCGGTTTGTGCATATAGACATCCTCCCAAGCTTTTGAATGACCTATTTTCATTTGCAGTTTCTTATTGTAGCTGTAGGCTTGTGATTATTTGTATGTGTGTGTGTGTGTGTGTGTGTTTGTGTGTATTACATAACCACACAATACACAGCTGTTATACACACAGAGACAGACACATATGTAATGTTTAAACATTGCGATTTGCCCAGAGCTAATAGGTTAAGTTTGATTCACAGTGTGAACAATTCAATTGAAGCAACTTCTCTCATACGCACAAAACCCCACAAGACAATATCTATTTCAGTACAACTCATAGTAAGATAATCAGACACAGCAGAGATTTTCTTATTAATTTCAGGATTTATTCATTTAAATCCCATTGTCAAATGCTTACCAGAGCACTTTCTTTATGGCATTGTTAACAGGCACTTCTTGAGTCCTTGATTCAGGAGGAAAATAGATGGACAAAAATTGTCTTGCCTTAATGGCTAAACTTTATTCTGCCTCAGGACCGAGCTTGGCCACCGATAGTCTTCTTTCAGGTTTAATGCGGGAAAATTAAAGGACAGTGGTTAGTGCATTCTCCTAGCTGTACTTCTCTTCACACCCAGCATGAATTGGTGATGGGAAAACTACTAAATCATGGTCATTAAGTTGTGGTGGGGCATTCTTGGGCATCTGGGATGGAAGTTTAACAGGTTGTGCTTGACTTACAACCATTTGTTTAGTGACTGTACAAAGTTACAACAGCACTGAAAAAAGGGACTTCTGATTACCTTTTCACACTTAGGACCATTGTAGTATCCCCATGGTCACATGATTAAAATACTTGGCAACTGGCATGTATTTATGACAGTTGCTGTGTCCCAGAGTCATGTGATCAAATTTGCAACATTCTGACAAGCAAACTCAATGGGGAAGCCAGATTCACTTAACAACTGTGTTGCTAACTTGACAACTGCAGTGATTCACTTAACAACTGTGGCAAGAAAGGTTGTAAAATGGGGCAAAACTCACTTAATAACTGTCTTGCTTTGCGCTAGGGGGCCATGAATTAAGATGTGGATGCCACGGCTATTTAACATATGATAAGGTTAAAGTAAAGGTTGATTTTAACAAACACTTTGTTAGATGTGCCATCCCAGGAGTTTGAAATAAATATAAAATAAGATTCTCTGCGAAGATGTTTCTTTGGGTGTCTCTCCAGGAAATCTATTTTAGAAAACAAATGGTGGTGGGATCAGACTGGTGGACTTATGGTCAAATAATATTTTTAAATTATGGTGACCCTATCCTCAAATCTAAAGAGGAGTTGATATCAGAAGGATATGTTTGCCATTGGTTCAAGTATTTACAATTCAAAGAAAAATTTAAACTACACCAAAAGAGTTATGGACTTGATTTTGTGAAAAATGAACTGGAAATACTACTATGTGGTAGTGATGAACATATTATTGCTAAGGTTTATAAATTGTTATTGACATTGAATTTGGAGAATGAGTATGGAAAGCATTGTATGATTCAATGGGCAAAGAACTTTGAATATAATGTAATGCTTGAACAATGGAAGAATATGTGGACGAAAAGTCCAAAATTCAGATTAAATTATAATTTAAAAGAAAACTTTTATAAGATGATATATTGTTCGTATCTAACACTGGATAGGTTGTCAAGAATGTATAAAGGTATCTCAAACAGACATAGGAAATATAAATGTAAAGAAGGAACTTTTTATCATTTCTGGTGGACATGTGACAAAGCAAAGAAATATTGGAGTAGGATTCACATTTTAATATAGAAGATTATTTAAGTGAATATACATATAAAACCAGAGACTTTTCTTTCAGGCATAATGGATAAAGAATTTGGGGGGGGGGGGGTGGAATTTGTATTTTATG
>QLTV01000770.1:1035314-1060362 GCA_003457575.1 Thermophis baileyi | reverse complement strand
GCGGCACTGGAAACTTCCCAGTGGGCAGTTGAACGCTGTCTTCCATTCGTCCCCCTCCTTGATTCGTATGCGGTAATACGCTTCCCTCAAGTCCAGCTTGGTGAATATCTTGCCTTTGGCCAAGTGGTTCAGCAAGTCTTTCATGAGGGGGAGAGGGTAGGTGTTTTGCACACACATGGCATTGATTCCTCGGAAGTCAACGCACAACCTTAGCCCCCCCCATCTTTCTTCTCCTTGAAGAGCACGGGGGCGGCGATCTTTGATTTTGCCGGTTGGATGAACCCTCACTCCAAATTGGTGTCGATGTACTTCCTCAACTCTCCCAATTCCTTCGGGGTCATGGATGCATATCTTGCCTTTGGCCAAGTGGTTCAGCAAGTCTTTCATGAGGGGGAGAGGGTAGGTGTTTTGCACACACACGGCATTGATTCCTCGGAAGTCAACGCACACCCTTACCCCCCCCCATCTTTCTTCTCCTTGAAGAGCACGGGGGCGGCGATCTTTGATTTTGCCGGTTGGATGAACCCTCACTCCAAATTGGTGTCGATGTACTTCCTCAACTCTCCCAATTCCTTCGGGGTCATGGATACATTTTGGGTTTTGGGAGCATGGCACCCGGCTCAATCTCTATTGCGCAGTCCGTGGGTCGATGAGGGGGGAGGTAGTTACAGTCCTCTTCACTAAACACCCCCTCTAGGTCTCGGTACTCTTCGGGCACCTGCTGGGAGCCTGGGGGCGTGGTTTCACGTGCCGCGGCGGCCAGCTGGGGACGGTGGCAGTCCTTGAGTGTTGTCTCCTTCAGGCTGCTCATGTAACTCGGCCACCCACTCGGCTGCCTCCCCCTCGTTCATCCCCTCGGTTATCTTGTCGATGAACTGTCTGTCAGACTGGAATCGTGTGCCGTACTCATCCACATAAGCCCACACGCGGTGGAGGAAGTAGGCCAACTTTTTGGGATCCCCATTGAATGTCGCCCGGAACCGGGGAGGTGGCTCTCGGGCTGGTGGGGCGGCGGCTTGCACGTGTGCGGCTGGCGGAACGGCTGCTGGCTGTGGGGGCCCTCCGACTAGCTCCCTCCCAGCTGCATCTGTTGGCCTGCTCCCCCAGCGGGGGGGGAGGAGCCCTTGCGCTTGCGGCAGGGGTTGCACGGCCGGGCCAGGCATCACGGGGGTTTGCTGCACCATCCCAAGCCCCGGCGCGAGGTTTGGTGGCAAAGGGGCCCCGGGCGTCCATTGACACTGTGCCCATCCCACTCCGGGGAAGAAGCCCCATCCAGGAGGGGCTTGCCATGGCAGCACCATGCCGAGGCTTGGTTGCTGGGCCGGAGGCTGTGGCTTCCATGCTCCTTGCTGCCTTAGAGGCGGGCTCACCAGGTCAGCGTGGTGGGTTGCCCGTGGCTCGGGGTGAATGGTGGTCCACGTGGGCTTCACTCCGGTTGGAGGGTCCCCCGGGGTCCCGCTGGCTGCGGTATGGAAAGAGGCGGTGTCCCCACTCGACTGGGGTCCCCGACGCTTCCTTGGGAAGGAGAACGTGGGCTGGGCCAGGTTCCATCTAGTGGCTTCGGGTCCCAGTTGGGGATTAGTCCAACTTACGGTTAGGCGGCCGAACTGGTCGTGGAGATCCGTCAGCGATTGGCTGCGAGACAGCGGCTGGGATCCCTCGCCTTCGGACTGGCCGGTGAGTAGGATCTTCTGCTGCCTCCACTCATGGGCCCTGATCGCTCCCGAGCCCAGGTGAGGCTCCCACGCTCGCTGGGGGGAGGACTCAACCCTCCAACTGCTCCCTGGCAGGTCTGCTCCATCTGAGAGAGGGGCTCAGGGGCCGGCAGTCTGCACCGAGCCCCCGACTGGAGTTCCCTCTCTGCGGCCTCCATGGCAGCTGCGACCTCCGGGGAGGGGAAGTAGTGGATTCTGATCCTTTTTGTGGGATCGTCCCCTCCTCGCTCCCCGGCGGCTCGATCTTTCTCCTCCATCTTCCCTGAGTCTTCGTACAGCCCGTTGCCAGGGCGGTGCTGGGGCTCAGGACCCCGAACAGTGCCCCGAGGTTGGGGCAGCTGAGAGAGTTTTATGAGAGATTCGGGATAGTGTCAGGGTTCCGAATAGCATCTGGAATTAAATCAGAGTCCGAGGCAAGGCATTCCTCAAAGTTCCAATTTATTAACAGAGCCATGTCAGCACGGCTGGGAGAAATCCCGAATCTGAAGCCTTCGGGGTTTCTCCACCCAGTTGAAAGTTCAAGCCTTTGTCCCCACACCCCCAAGTTCATCACATGAACCAATCTTCATTGCTTCATCCTCTGGTAGCTTGGTTGGAACTCCACCTTCTTCCGTGCAGGTGCAGGACAAAGGATGACCTTGACAATCTAGAAGGAATTTGTTGTGGCTACATGCAGACATCCCTCATGCAACTACCCCTCCCAAATTCCCATAGCAAAGAATACATTTTAAACTAGCATAAAGTGTGGCAGGCCAAAGATCCAAAGAAAATGGCTTCGGCCTGACACAGGTTTCTTTTGATGCAGGAAGCAATTTCCATCAGGGTAAGGGTTGCATCAAGTTTGCATAGAATATCAAGCACGTATGGGTAGATTCCTTAATTAATGGACAGTTGGTCAGTGACCATTTGAAGTTACAATGGTGCTGAACAAGGAGGTTTATGGCCAGACCGTGAAGTTGTAGCCATTGCTGCTTGTCAACCATCACAGATATCTGACCGTTGCATGTCCTATGGTCATGTGATCACCATTTGTGATCTACAATGCTGGCTTCTAACAAGCAAAGCCAGAAGGAGGTGTAATGGTATGTGGGAATGACCGGAGACTGGGCAAAGAGATGCTACCTAGGGGATGGTCAAAGAAGAGAAACACCTACTATGCACAGCTACATTGTAGGTGGAACAAGAGACTCAGGGGAGAACCTCTCTAAGTTATCGGGCTGTAAAGCTGATGGCAGGAGAACTGTACTTTCAGACGTGCAAGATTCTGTTAATGTAGTTTTCCAATAAAATAGAATTAGTTGATCTGGCCAGATTCTTGTCTGATCTACCTGGTAAGGCTGACAAGAGATGACAAATGGCTATCACATGATGTTGTAAATAACAATTATTTGAACTTTGCTTAATGACTGCAACTGGAACTGCTGGAACTGCTGTCATAAGTTAGTGCAGTCACATATGTTGTTTCTTACAACTGTGTTTCTTAGTGGCAGAGTTCCCAGCCACAATTACTATCATTAAGCATTAAAAACAGTAGTGCTCATGGTTTACAGGTATCCCTTTTAAGCATTCAAAATCAGGTCTTTGCCTTATTGGGAGGAGGACATTGTTCATTTAAAGTAGGGTTGTCAAACTTGCGGATGCATCACACGCTGGCCACGCCCACGCCTGGTTTAGCGAAGGGGAAAAAAAGTTGTGATACGTCACGTGACACCGCTGTGACGCCACGAGTTTGACACCCCTGGTTTAAAGGCTCTGCAAGGCTTCAAGCACCTATTTGCCATTTAGGCACTCTGCCAAATCCTCTCCCAATAAATCAGAGAATTGGGGTTCGGGCCCCACCTAGGTACTGAGGGTGCCTTAAAAGGGACACCAGTGAGCTGCAAGTGCTCCTGTTTTCAAAGAGGTAAAGGTGAGTTCTTATGCATGTTACAAGCAACCACTCTTTCCCCAACTCTCTTCATTTTTGCAAACCCATTTTAAAAACTCATGGACTTATTCTTTTTGTTTTTCTTTTTGGGAACTAATCTATAAGGAATAGTTTTGTAGCACCACCTTGATTTTTTGGGGGATGTGTGAATGATTGTCTCCTAGCAAAGGATAGCTTTTGTGGTAGTTCTCCAATAGGAAAACTGTCTGCAGATATGCACATATATAGCTGATGGTACATGCTTTTTGCTTTCTGACTTCCTACAGAGATGGCCCTTATCCAGCACTGCTGGAATGCAGCCTCATACTGTGCATTGTCTCCTAATATAAGTGACTCCCAATCCAATTAAAATAACATGCTGTATTCTTTTTTTTTTTCAAGGGGGACAGAAAATGATTGCAAAGCGGGTGAATAGCTTTTCCTTGGAGCATTTTCTCTGCATTTGGACTGATAATGAATTGGATGAGTCCTGTGATGACAGCTTCTAGTGCAGTTGCTGTGTATTAAGGATGACTGAAGCATCCTGATCTGTCTGTCTGTTTTAATATAAAAGGAAGACACAAAAAGATTCTTTCTTTCTTTCTTTCTTTCTTTCTTTCTTTCTTTCTTTCTTTCTTTCTTTCTTTCTTTCTTTCTTTCTTTCTTTCTTTCTTTCTTTCTTTCTTTCTTTCCTTCCTTCCTTCCTTCCTTCCTTCCTTCCTTCCTTCCTTCCTTCCTTCCTTCCTCCCNCCCTCCCTCCGTCCCTCCCTTCCTTCCTTCCTTCCTTTCTTCCTCCCTCCCTCCCTCCCTTCCTTCCTTCCTTTTCTGCATACCAATTTTACATCACATGCCCCTGTTCTGCATAACTCTACATCAATTGTTTAATTCTCCAGAGATCACAAGTAATATATCCTATGTTTGCATTACACTAAACATAAGAGAAAGAAATGCAGTTGCTTAGCTATTTGCATCCCTTGCTCTGAGTAGGTCTAAAACATATGCTTTTCACGTTTGGTTTATTTATTATATCAATTTATACAGCCACCATCTCACGTAGGATCTCTGGGCAGGGGGCAGATGATTAAAACCAATAGAATAAATAACAACTATGATTCAAGGATAGCTCTATCAAATCCAAACCACATAACCACCATCAAGTCAGAGAAATTCACAATGATGGGTTCACTCAAACGATGGGCCTGGAGAAACGTCAAGTGTTCAAGGATTTTCAAAATACCGACATGGTCAGGACCAAAAGATGCTGGTGAAGTATGATGCTCCAAGGGGCTAGCATTGCCACAGAGAAGGTCCACATCCCACTAGATAGCACTGCTTAATAGATGGGACTTGGAGAATGGCAGATTTTCTTCCTCCTCATTTTATTCTACTTTAGTTTTTCCCTCCTTGTGACTTGATTTTTCTTACTACTGCCTACTTGCCATATCATTAAGTCCATCTGTATCACAGTTATCCCACTCCAAAATTAAAATCTATTACCAGACATTATTTTATTTTTATTTTATTTATTTGTTTGTCAAACATGTACAAGATAGCAGGTATAGGTATAAACATAAACATAATCAAAGTGAATACAGATAGATGAGGACAATAGGACAGTAGGACAGGGACGGTAGGCACGCTGGTGCGCTTATGCACGCCCCTTACAGACCTCTTAGGAATGGGGTGAGGTCGACAGTAGACAGTCTAAGGTTAAAGTTTTTTGGGTTTGGGGAAGAAACCACAGAGTCAGGTAGTGAATTCCAGGCATTGATCACTCTGTTGCTGAAGTCGTATTTTCTGCAGTCGAGTTTGGAGCGGTTTACATTAAGTTTGTATCTATTGTGTGCTCGTGTATTGTTGTGGTTGAAGCTGAAGTTAAGGCATACAATACCCAGGCTGTAAAAATCTAAATGTCTTCTGGGTAACAGAAAAACCTGGAAGGTTCTACATCTCTTTGCTTCCATCTAGAGGTTGTTTAGAGTTTTGCAACCTAGCTATGTTAATGCCAACTCCAGAAAATCTTGTTCCCTCCATTCTCACCTCATACACACATTTCTTTATTCGTTATCATGTTGTGCAGGCAAACCTGCTCAAATTATTCATTGATGTTTGGTAAGGCAACAATGAACTCCTTTTTTCAAGCAGATGCTTTTCAGTCCTTTCTCTTCACAGGCAGATGATAAAGTACCTGATTGGTGCCTATTGTTTTGCACATCAATGGCTAGTTTATCATTATTGTACTGTCAGTATTACACGTTAATCCTTTCTTCTATTCTATATTCTAAGTCTCACCAAGTCTTAGGGTCATGATAAGCAAGCCATTAATCATTCATTCACCAGAATCTGACAAATCCTCTTTCATTTGGATCTACTTCTGTTGCATTTTGTTTCTATTTAAAAGGGGAGAACAGGTTAAAATGAAAGGGATTGGAGCAGACAATTATACAAGCAGAAATCAGACGTGCACACAGAAACACCAAACCCACTGCCACCTAAGAAATTTAGAGGCCCTTGTTTTAATAATTGATTATATTTGAAATCCTGTTGATCCCTCTGCTTAGGCATCATGTAGAAAATTAATGAATAGCAATGAATAATGGGATGGAATACATGCTCACATTCCCATCTAATTTTGTTTATTTTTAGGGTATGCTAATCCATATGCTTCTTGCAAGATTTACCACAGATCTACGTCTGCTTGTGTGTGACATATATACATAGAACACTGCTACAAATCACAAAAGCACCAAGATAGATTGTTCTGTCAGTGCTCTCAAAGCACTAGCAACACAGAAAAATTAGAATATAAGAAGAGCTCTAATGAATCAGACCATAGGCTCGTGCTAGACATTTTTTTAATTTGCTCCTTGCTTTCTATGAGGATCTTTTATTACCTCCAGAGTGACACAATCCTAAACATGTTTGTATTGTGCTGAAGCAGGGGTGAAATTCAGCAGGTTCTGACAGGTTCTGGAGAACCGGTAGCGGAAATTTTGAGTAGTTCGGAGAACCTGCAAATACCACCTCTGGCTGGCCCCAGAGTGGGGTGGGAATGGAGATTTTGCAATATCCTTCCCCCAGGAGTGGGGAGGGAATGGGGATTTTGCAATATCCTTCCCCTGGAGTGGGGAGGGAATGGGGATTTTGCAGTATCCTTCCCCTGGAGTGGGGAGGGAATGGAGATTTTGCAGTATCCTTCCCCTGCCATGCCCACCAAGCCACGCCCACAGAACCATTAGGGAAAAAATTTGAATTTCACCCCTGTGCTGAAGCGCAAGAAAAAGAAATTATTACAATATTTTTTTTTTGCCCTGTTAACCAGTTGCCCATCTCTGCCATAGCTCAAACAAGGATCCAGTGTAGAACCTCAAAATAGAACAAAGAGAGAAAATAGTGCATTGATGTATAAAGGCAATAGTGTGGTTATATACTCCGTTGGTATCTCAGAATTTTAGAAGGCCAGAAGAATATAAGCATTGTTGAACCAGTCTTTAAGTCTCTCAAACCTAGCATTCTGTGACAAATAATGGCCCACCAGATAAACAGATTAACAGATTTGGAAGGGACCTTGTAGGTCATCTAGTCCAACCCCCCACCCAAGCAGGAGACCCTACACCATTTCTGAAAAATGACAGTCCAATCTCTTCTTGAAAGCCTCCAGTGTTGAAGCTCCCACAACCTCCGAAGGCAAGCTGTTCCATTGGTTGATTGTTCTCACTGTCAGAAAATTTCTCCTTATTTCTAGGTTGAATCTCTCCTTGTTCAGTTTCCATCCATTAATCCTTGTCAGGGTACTTTGGAAAATAGCTTGAANCAGTCCCCTAATCATCCTGGTTGCTCTTCTCTGCACTCTTTCTAGAGTCTCAACATCTTTTTTATAGTGTGGTGACCAAAACTGGATGCAATATTCTAGGTGTGGTCTTACTAAGGCTTTATAGAGTGGTATTAGTACCTCGCTTGATCTTGATTGTATCCCTCTGTTAATGCAACTTAGGATTGCATTGGCTTTTTTGGCTGCCACCACACACTGCTGGCTCATATTTAACTGGTTGTCCACTATGACTCCAAGATCCCTCTCAAGTTACCGCTATTAAGCCTGGTTTCACCCATTCTATATGTGTACTTTTGGTTTTTCTTGCCTAAGTGTAAGGCTTTACTTTTCTCTACTTTAGGAAGCTTACGAGATTGGACTGAGAAGTGGTAACTGCTTTCTATATTGCTTTCCAGCAGTGAGAGAAGGTTCATGGAGAATGGATCCAAGAAAATCCCAGTTTGTAGAGATTTGAGAAACCATCCAGATTGGCTACTATTGCTACAACTGCTAGCAGAGTTATACATTTTAATTGTGCATCATATGAAAAAAAAATATTTATTTCTGTTGGTCCTCTGTATCCCTGGATTTCATTTACATGAATGACATCAAGTTTGAAAATTGTGAGAGAGGGAGAAAAATGTTTTGTTCTCCACATTATTTAATACATGCCCAACTTTATATCCCTCCATCATGTCTTCCTTTATTCTCCTTTGTTTCTGACCTAAAGAACTTCAAATGCTATAGCCTTTCTTGGGAATGTACTCATTTTTTAGTTTATCAATTTGGCTTGCAGTTTAGGAGATACAGTGGTGTCTCCTAATTAATTTGTCCCATATTAAGAAAGGAATTTTTTTTAGCGTCCATCACTGATATTATTATCACATTTAGGTAGTTTGATGGCTAAGCCTATCTTAACTTTTCCTATCAGAAAGCTTCATAAAAGTGAAGGTCTAACTATAAGATGATGCCAGATTTACTATTACTGTATATCAGGGGTATCCAACCTCAGCAACTTTAAAACCTATGGACTTCAACTCCTTGGCTGGCTGGGGAATTCTGGGAGTTGAAGTCCACAAGTCTTAAAGTTGGACAACTCTGATCTATATCATTTGAAGAGTTAGTTTGTGTTGACCTACACATTCTGCTGACTGGAAAACATGGTGATCCTAAACTACAACACCGGCCTTCTACTCTAATAAACAGATTAACCAATGATGTCCATTTGACAGTGACTTGGAAAGGCAGTTTTCTAAGCCAACCCTTTGCCCAAAAAGTATCTGAGAAGGAAAGGGAAATCTTGTTGAAGAAACATAAATCAACTCAGCTTAGAAGACTGGTTCTACAAAGAAACATTAGTGAAAAAGCAAGAAAAGGATTGACATTGGTCAAAAAGGAAAATGAAAAATGAAAAGGAAGAAAAAGAAATAATGACAGCATCAGATGCACTTTTTATGTTAATTATCTGGTTGCACAAAGTACTTTTCTGTAATCATTTAAATTATTGTGACGGGCTTACACTGGTGCAGAAAAATCTAATAATCATTTTCATTTCTCATTTTACTGCTTTTAAGGAGTGTTGACTTGGTCTCTCTCCTTCTCTCTCTGAATCAGGGGTGGGTTCCTCCTGGTTCGGACTGGTTCTCCCAAACCGGTAGCGACCTGCTGGTGACATCATGATGATGTCATGGATCCGGTTCGGTCGGTGCCGGTCCGTGGGTGCCACCATCTTTTTTTTAAAAAAAAATTGAATTTTTTTATTTTATTTTTTTCTTCTGAGCATGCGCAGAAGCCGAGTTCTGGCACTGTGCATGAGGTTGCCATCCCCCCTGTATTTTTTGGCTCCCCCCCCCTGTATTTTTTGTTACTGCACATGCGCGCATGTGCTTCGCGCGCGCCCACGTGGCGCAGGAGGGAGCGAGCTAGCAACGAGGTAAGTTGGAACCCACCCCTGCTCTGAATCCTAGTCTACTGATCTACCAGAATAGCTTCAAAATAAGCAGAGAAAGATTGATCCATTGTGTTTCAATGGTAATCTATTATTCCTTGATGTCTCTTTCCTTTTGTTATTTCTCCCATTTGGAACTTGGCCCAATACAAGAGCTTCAAGGTGTGGTTTGATAGTTCATTTCTTTTTATCTAGTGCCCCATTCCTACTATTCTCAAGGATTATTTTTTTTCAAGCTCTCATTTTGGAATAGGGCATAAAACATTCTGGTCCATTATTTAACTAGCAAAGAATAGCCACATTTTAAGCAAAGATTTGAATAAAGTTTAGGCAGTGACATCAAGAAAATAGCTAAGTGTACTACATTATCTATATAATGCCACCTTCTAACTTTCAGATTGCTTCTGTTCTTTGCTGTAGAAAAGTTTAAACAATGCTAGAACAATTACTACAATTACTACAAAAGTATTTCCACCAGATTATACCCAGTGGTATTACCAGATTTCAAAGTTTTATTCCTTAGATTCCCATTCTGTTTTATTTTTTGTCTGTCCTAACATCCATATGTTCTCTGTTGCCATTATTTGACTCCTATGAGCCACGGTGCAGTGGTTAGAATGCAGTATTGCAGCCTAATTCTGCTGACTGCCAGCAGTTGATCCTGAATGGCTCAAGGTTGACTCAGCCTTCCATCCTTCCGAGGTCAGTAAAATGAGGAACCAGATTGTTGGGGGCAATATGCTGACTCGGTAAACCGCTTAGAGAGAGCTGTAAAGCACTATGAAGCGGTATATAAATCTAAGTGCTATTGCTATTGCTATTTTTCTTTGTGTTCACTCTCCGAGATAGCACTGACCTACATTATCACTGTATGCACCAGGTGAAGATATCAGGATGGTGATGAGCATAGGGAGATATGGTGGTAGATAGGGCTTGGCCTTGGCCTTTAATACTAATTCCATATTCTGCTTCCCCAATACATAGTCCTAAACATTGTTTACCATTTTGGAGGCCTTCTTCTTTGGCTGATGCCACTTAATAAAAGGTTAGCCTGCAACAAAGATCACCTCATCCATGTTTATTCTTGGAAAAGAGGACAGCTCTAAAATGCATTTTTGAAATGAAGTTGGCTGGCTGCAGGGGGTTCCTTTCCTGGGTTTTGTATGGTGTCAGCCACAACTCAGGATTAGGAGTGTATCTGTTATTATCTGGGAATCTCTGGATACAGCCCAAAGTGAGACCATGTTTGTGAAGTTAGCCTTTAAGGATCACAAGAGGTTGTAGCTAGCTTACCTGCCTCCTTGCTAGATAGAATCATCTCTGTCTGAGCTACCTGTGGCCAGGTTGACAGTAGAGTTCTCTAAACCTGAGATGCTGGGGGACTTCAGCCTGCCTTCTATTAGGCCTGGAGTTAGTGATGGATAACTTTCACGTAGTCTCCCACCTTTCCTTTTTAGTGAAAGTTGTTGAGAAGGTGGTAGGCACTCAGCTTCAAAGGGCCCTGGAGCAAGCAGATATTCATCTTTTCAACCTTTTCAGTTGGGGGTGTAGTGGTACTGAGAGGCATTGACTGAACTTGTGAATAACCTCTGGATGCCCTGAGATGGGTATTTATTAATTTATTAATTTATTAATAAAATTTGTATGCCGCCCAACTCCCAAAGGACTCTGGACGGCTATGGTGTATGGTGTGTCCATCCTTGCCTTTCTGGATTTTGCAGTGGATTTCAATACCACTGAATCTTTCTAGACCAGCTTAGAAGGTGAGAAGTTGAGGACACTATTTTGTGGTCCTTTTCCCCTGGGCCAGTTCCAACTGTCCTAGTCTTAGGTTTCTTTTGTGCCTGGATTGGAGATCTTTCATCTTTAATTTTTGAAACAGTAGCACTACCCCAGACAGAGATGGTGTGGAATTTGAAACTCTTTCTGAATTAATGGCTCCTGCTGAAAAAGCAAGGGGCAGTTGTGATGAGGAACACTTTTGCACAAATTTGTCTTGTGCCCATTCCTGAATTGGGAGGACCAACTTACTATCAGCCATGCCTTAGTCACTCCCAGTTGGATTGCTGCAATGCACTTTCCATGGGACTGCCCTTGAAGAACACTACAACTGGTGCAGAATGCAACATCATATTTGGACATGTGAGAATTACCTGAGTTATACTTCTGTTGCATAAGCTGCACTGGCTCTTAGTATGCTATTAAGGTTCTAGTTCTCACCTTTAAAGTGTTTCATGGCACAAGAGCAGGTTAGTGGGGGAACAAGTCCAGAAATATTTCACGAGAAGAATCCTCCACTCCTCTGCTCACAACAGAATAACTTACACCACCAGGCTTGAAATTTTGGGCTTAGACAACTTAGAACTATGACGCCTTTGGTCTGACCTAAGCGTAGTACACAAAATTATCTGCTACAATGTCCTACCTGTCAATGACTGCTTCAGCTTCAACCGCAATAATACACGAGCACACAATAGATACAAACTTAATGTAAACCGCTCCAAACTCGATTGCAGAAAATACGACTTCAGCAATAGAGTGGTCAATGCCTGGAATGCACTACCTGACTCTGTGGTTTCTTCCCCTAACCCCCAAAACTTTAACCTTAGACTATCTATTGTTGACCTCACCCCATTCCTAAGAGGTCTGTAAGGGGCGTGCATAAGCGCACCAACGTGCCTACCATCCCTGTCCTAATGTCCCTTTTTTTATTTGTATCCTTTTCATGTATTCATAATCATGTTTATACTTATATCCGTTATCTTATACGTGCTTGACAAATAAATAAAATAAAATAAAATCTGTCCATCTCTAGGGACCTCTGCTCATCCCACCAGATCCAACCACACAGGGGCGTTCCAGGTGCCCTCTATTAAACAATGCCAACTTGTAGGACTGAGCAACTGTGCCTTCTTTATTATGTATCTGCCCTATGAACCAGATTTCCTTCTAAGATCCAGCAGATCCTGGCTTAGTCTTCTCTCTGGCCACAGGTCTGGTATCTTAGATGAATCCAGCAAGTTATGGTCTGTATGGTTGATTCGGATATATGGTGCTATATATTGCTATATATTTCATAGTGAATTTTCAAAATAATTGCAAGAAACACCAACCCTGGAAGTTATTATACGAGATGGAGCACGATGGCTCTCATGATTAGTACACTAAATTGGAGGTTACCAAGCCCGCGTTCAAGACTGCTGCCATGGAGCGGGGTAAACTCTCATTCTTTGGTTCAGCTCCTTCTGGGGTCATGAAAGGATCTGTGTTTTAGATCCAAGTCCTTCTGGTTAGTCAAAGCCTCCTGAGAGGTGACATTGGTTTGATCCAAGTGTTGGTTAATACTTTTTTGTGTGAGAGGGTTTCTCTGTCTGGCTTGAAAGAGGTTATCTGTCTTCTCCCCAAGAAGATATGATTGGATCAAGCAGAACTGGACAATTTTTGCCCAGTCTCCAACCTTCCTTTTGTAGGAAAGGTAGTTGGCTTGCAGCTCCAGAGGGCTATGGGGGAAGAAAATTATCTGGACCTTTTTCAGTTGGGTTTCAGACATGGTTATAGCTGAGACAGCACTGATTTTATGCTTGTTGACAATCTATCTGGGATAGGGGTAGTGTATCTATCTTGGCCCTCCTTGATCTCTTAGATCTCTTGATCTATTGATCATATTATCCTTCTGGACCATTTCAAATTAGAAATAGGAGGCATGATAGTATGATGGTTCTCCTTTCTTAAGGGCTGATTTCAGGAAGATATTAAACCTGTGATCCCTGATTTACACTGGACATCCCCCAAGCGATGGTGATGTTACCAGCTAATCCTTTCAACTCAGAAGTGCCTCAGTTCTTCTGACATGAGTGCAAAAAAATTATATGAGATCATAATCATTCTGAAGGCTTCAAAGAAAGGAGAAAAAAGTCTACTTAATATTGATAGCTTGATTTGCCTAGTGCTACCAATGTTTGTTCACCCAAACAAACAAACAAATCTAAGATTTTTTTTTTCTTTCCTGCAAATCTTTTTTTTCCTTCTTATATTCTTTGTAGGAAAATCTCCAACTAATATCTTCTTAAGATTTCTGCTGGCTTCTAAATCTTACAAGTATTGCTTCAGGCTATACAATAGACTTTGGATCTTTTTGTTGTTGTTATGTCTTTGTCATCAGTCTCAATAAGATACTTAATGTGTCATTTATCATTAGTCTACATCATATTTTTCTGTCATACTCAAGATTGAGAGCATTCCAGTTTGTTATTTTGTAAGTGAGCAAAATATTTTTATGGAAAGCATTATTACCATTTTACAGAATAGAATTGTAGAATATTATTGCCTATTACCATGTTATAAACAAATATTTCCAAACTGCAAACATTTTCAGAAAGGAATTTGTTGTCCTACTTACCTACTAATTTTTAAAAATTTCAGGGAATCACAATTGGGATAATATTGAAGAAAGTCAGATAAGATACCTATATTAAACTCTTCCTGCTTTTTTCTTGCAATCTAAAACACAAAACATGTTATTGCTGCATACACTTGTTAAGTCATTCATGTTATCTATTAGTTATTTTAAGAATTTACATAAAGGATGCTTGGATCCATAAAAATCAACCATGATTTTCAGTTTACAGTACTTTATAGAAGTAGACTTTACTTTGTGAGGGAAGAACAAAGGAATGACTTGGATTCCTGTTGATGAGGTAGGACTGGCTGGGTGTGTGTGTGCACTGATGGCTGATGGATGAGCTCTCTTCCTCCCTGGAATGATGAGTAGGAGTACAGTTTTCCTCATGGTCCATGGTTCCTTTTGTTTTCCCTGTCCACAACGAAGTAATGGGAAGTTCCGCAGGTCAGTCAAGGAGGAGGAAGAAGAGGAAGAGACAGTCGCTATTTCTTCAGGATTCTGGAAAGTTGTGAAGGGAGGGGAAATGGTGCAAGCTTAGTATTAAGTTGGTTGGTTGAAGAAGAGGCAGGACTCCAAATAGTTATTCAACTCTTGTTTATTGGAATCAGCATAGCACAGGTTTGGTAAAACTTCTAGCCGGCTAGCTGATAGCACTCTCTTTTTACAGAGAGCTCTCTTGCAGCCTGGCCACTGACAGCGCTTTAATTTTCCGCCGCTCGAACGGACCAATGAGCAGCGGGTATGTTAATTCCCTGTTTGCTGCCGGACCGTAGTGAAACTATTTACATATATTTACATATATTTACATATATTTACATAATCTATTTACATATCTAACACTTAAATTAAATGTGGAAAGATGAAGGGCATGCGAATGACTGGGATGCCTCTTGATGAGGTAGGGCTGACTGGAGATCGCTGATGATGGGTGAGCCCTCTTCCTCCCTATGGAAGGAATATAGTGATCCCTATTATATGTGGGAAGAAGAATGATTCCACGGTTTGTCTAGTTGATTCTTAAAAGTGAAGTTTGTTCTTAGACTGATCCATGCACTGAAAGCCCTATAGTTGTGTGAACTTCAGATGTTATATGTTTTTGTAAAATGAGATAGACAAACAGGTTAAAAAAAGGGACACACAATAAGAATCTTAAAAGAGTTCTGGGTCCTGTACTAGATTGCATTTTTAGGGTTTATGTGCTAAAAAGAAATGTGCGGTATGAAATATTGTATAAAAAGAAGATCCTAGAATCACACAACTACCTTAAGAAATATAATTCCAGGGGCTTAATATAGATAGTATAGCATATCCTAAGAATAAATTGTCAAGAAAAACAGAGCAAAGAGAAAATAACACTTCCAAAGAAAAAGATTTTTCAAAGCCACTTCTCAAATCCCATTTGCAATATGGAAGAACTGGGCATATAAAATGCCTGTGAATGGTCGTTGCTCATTTTTAAAAAAGTAAATTGAAATGAAAACAGGACAAAATTATTTAACATTGTTATGTCTCTCTTCTGAACTAGTTTGTACGTTTTTAAAATATACACTCAACAATTTATGCATATTTTATGAACATTTTTCCTAACAGGTATCATTTATATGTAATGTATATTTCTATATATACTGCAGGAATATTTTACAGTCTGCAAAAATATTCCTGGTTTATATTGTTTTTCTTAATATAATACATTTTTGCAATTTTCTCCTAATATATTCATTGTTTGTACTCCATTATTTGCTAATGGACCCTTTCAGTGGGGGTGTCTAATTGCAGACTGCATAATTACATTTGAAAAAGTGCAGATACTGGCGCACTATTCCTCGTATAGATTTGAGAACTCTAAATTGGATTTCTTTGCATTAAAATGCAAGCTTAATGGATTTGTTTCCATTCCTAGATCTGACATCTGATTTGTCAACAGCATTAATGATTGTACCTGGATAAAATCAGCAGTGATAAATCAAAAATAAAATTTAGGCGGCTTTTTTTAGGATTCATTTCAATATTATTCAATATTAAATCGTGGCTAATTTTCTCTGGACTGAGAGAAGTGTTAGTATAAGTGTTATATTCATTTGGAAGAACAATGCTATAATGAAGCCGCAATGGAAGTGCCCATTACTAAAACATAGTTATAATTTTCTATGAACTTAATTACATCTATTTCACCTTCGCTTACTTTCTCTTACTGTGTATGTAGAAAATAAAAGCTTGCTAGGTAAAGTCTTTGTCTGTGGAAAAGTGGCAATGTAACTCTTACTTCTAATTGAGATGATTGTATTGTGGTGATAGTGCCTCTTATGCATTCATATGAGGACTTCTACATTGACAAATGGGAAAACATCTGGATCATACAATGATATGGCTGGAATAGTCATTTTCACTCAGGGTTGAATGAAAAACATATCCTATAGCCATGATGGCAAACCTATGACACGCGTGCCACAGTTGGCACGCAGAGCCATATCTGCCGGCATGTGAGCCGTTGCCCTAGCTCAGCTCCAGCGCCGGCCAGCTGATTTTTGGCTCACACGGAGGCTCTGGGAGGGCATTTTCGGCCTCCAGAGGGCTTCCTGCCGCGGGGGAGGGCGATTTCACCCTCTCCAGGCTCCAAGAAAGCCTCTGGAGCCTGGGAAGGGTGAAAAATTGGCCTACTGGGCCCATTGAAAGTCGGGGAACGGGGGAGCGGGGGGGTTCATGCACGCATGCACAGGGGGTGGGGCAGCATGGGAGGGTCGCGCGTGCATGCGTGGGGGGTGGGCAGCATGGGGTGTGTGGGTGTGGGCATGTGTGCGCACACATTAGCGCGTACGCACGCACTTTCGGCACCTGAGGAAAAAAAGGTTCACCATCACTGTCCTATAGAAACATAGAGGTGTATTAAAAAGTGCAAAACAAGATATAAACTGGTACAGTGGTGCCCAATGCAGCTGATGAGCAAAAGTCAACAGAAGAAAAAGAAGAAGCAAAGGTGTCACATTTGATAGAGCTGTATCCTTATTTTAGAGCACCCAAAAAATAGTTAAGAAAATATGCATTACATTTTAAATAGTATCCAAATAAACCTGGAATAAAATGCTTCAGAAGACCTGGGCGTTTCTCTCCCTCTCTCTCTCTCTCTCTCTCTCAGTGATTGGAAGCCATATTGATTATGACATCACTTGAACAATTTGAATCACTTCCATATCTTTACCAAGGCAAGGAATCTTAAGATCATGTGTGCAAAAGGAGGAACACAGCCGCAATCAAGCATTGAACCTACCCTTTAAATATCCTGTATATGTACAGTAGAACCTGTGTTCATGAACACTTCTGACCACGACCGAATCGGGTTCCGACCAAAACATTCACAATTTTTTTTTTCGGGGCCAATTTCCCCTTCTGCGCCATTTTTTTTTTCCCCCCCGCGCCATTTTTTTTTTTTGTAAGTGCCAAATTTCCAAAATTAGGTTCGCGTCACGACCAAATCGGTTTGCGACCAAAGTTATGGAACAAATTATGGTTGTGACCAGAGGTTCTACTGTATATGCATATGTATATGTATCATGTATCATTTTAGCCATTGTCTATCCACTGGAAGATGAAGGCCTCTTCCACATGTTTCTAACCAAGCTTTCTTTTGCCAATTGGGCCCGTAATACTTGCTGATGTTGTCGATCCATCTTGTTTTAGGTCTCTTTCGTGGATGCTTTTTATCAAGTGGGATCCATTCTATGACTGCCTTGGACCACTTGCCATCAGTTCTTCTTGCTATGTGACCAGCCCATTTCCATTTCAATTCTTTTTCTCTCTTGATGATATTGTATACTTTTTTTTGTTCTCTAATCCATGTGCAAGTCTCTCTGTTTTTTCTTGTAATGCTGAGCATGTATTTTTCCATGGCTCTTTCAGTCACTCTTAGCTTTTATATTGATTGTGAGGTTAGTGTCCATGTTTCACTGGCATATGTTAGAGCAGGTAGCACACACTGATCGAAAACGTTTCTCTTCAGGCATAGGGGGAGGCTGTTCTTGAAAATTATACTTAGCCTCTGAATGCCTGCCAACCACATTTAACACGCCGTTCAATTTCCTTTATTGTATCACCTTCCATTAAGATCTGTTGGCCAAGGTATATGTAGTGGTCTATTACATCTAGTTCTTATATATATTTATACATATATATTCTTTAGTGAATTTATTAAACATAACCTGGCTCTTTTTCCAGTTTATTTTTAATCAAATGGTTCTCCTGCTTTGTGCAGCTCTTGTATGTGTCTTTGTAGCTCTTATGGGTCTTATGAGAAGAGAACAACATCATCTGCAAATCTTAAATGGGCACCATTGGTTTTTATTCCATCTTTTGTCCAGTCTAGTTTGCAAATTCCTTCTTCAAGGCAGGCTGAGAAAAGGAGAGGTGATATTGTATCGCCTTGTCATTCTATGTTGATTTCCACTTTAAGATCATTACGACAAATTGTCACCATTGTATATATATATATATATATATATATTTGATGAATTTGGTTTATTTTTAAGCCAAATGGTTGTCCTACTTTGTGCAGCTCTTGTATGCTGACTCTGTAAACTGCTTAGAGAGGGCGGTAAAGCCTGTGAAGCAGTATATAAGTTTAAGTGCAATTGCTATTGCTATATATATTAAAACTAAAGCTAGACGGGGGAAAAAACAGGCTTCTCTTTTATTTTTATTTTATTAAATTTCTATGCTGCCCATCTCATTTTCAGTGTGAAAGTCATGAGTTAATAGCTATTGTAGTATTGCCTCTGCCTGATGACAACATGCTCTCACACACAAACACATGCATAGACACATATTCCCTTTCTCACCCACCCTTCTCTTATTTTGTCTGTTCCTCTCAGAAGCCACCCTTCCTTTCTTATTCACACACACACACACACACACACACACACACACTGCCCTCTCCTATTCGTGTGTGTGCACTCACAAGCACTTTCTGTGTCTCTTATTTTTTCTTCCTGTTTTATACACACACACACACACACAACACACACCCACACACACACACACACAATACACACACACACACACACACACACACACTGTTGCCTCATTTTCTTTATTTCTAGCAGGCACCGTTACAACCCACACATTCAGCCAGTGCACACTTATCCATATTTCATCTGGCCAAGGTGGACAGATTTCTCCAGCCAGTCAAAATATCCAAGAAAAGAAGCTTTCCCTTCCTCTTGCTCCTTAGTCTTTTTTCTCTAATTTCAAACAACAGTCTGAAAATAGTGGTGAAAAGAGGCACCTTTGCTCACCAAGCAAACAACGGTAAGCATACACACACTCACTTCCTCCCTCCTCCTCTCCATGTCCCATACATTATCTTTTTTCCTGCTCTCCCTTTTGCTCTTGGTCTTCTGGGGGGGGGGGGAGATGGCTCCCATCCCATTTCTCTTATTAAAAATGTGTTTCTCTTCATTGAGCAAGAGACATAAAAAATTAAAGGCTGCTGGTAGACTGTGTTGGAAGAGATGTACTCTTTTAGGTGGTTGGGAGGGTTTGACCTTAATCATAGCTATGTGGGATGGGCAGTAGCTGTGTTTCAGAAAACCTTGTGCTGTTTTAGTGGGATGCAGCCAACAGGCCAATGGGGTACTGGTTTTCCCATCTCTACAAAGAAGTCACATCTGTCTGTGAATAAAAATAGATACCTCCTGCAGTCTTGAGTCCTCCAAATACAACTTAAAATGTAAATTACAAGGAGAGAGAGAGAGACAGAGAACGACGCTCTTGCGATCTTAGGAGAGGGAGAGAGAGAGGGAGGGAGAGAGAGAGAGAGAGAGAGAGAGAGAGAGAGAGAGAATGAAAGAGAGAAAATCAAAATACAAAGAAATATAGATAGAAGTTAAGGAGGAGGGAAACAGGCAGAGTAGGAGGAGATTAAATAACTAACACTGGAATACTTCAGGAAAATATAAGAGCTCACGAACCTCATTCAAAAGCAGTGGCACTATATAGCACACAATGTTCCCAAATTCTGCTGTAGGAAGACAGCATGAGAATCATGTAGACATGTTTTTAAATGTTATTATAGGAAATTACATGAGAAATCCACATGCCAGACTAAAAAAAAAACGTGGCAATTTAACCAGCTGCCTGAAAAAGTGGAAAACAGTACTAGAGGAAGACTGAATCAGTGTTAATGAGATTCAAACAATACAGACTCAACTGACTCCAGATAAAAGGCAAAAGCTGGTATCTCTGCATTTTAATCAGACAGATCACAGTTTCTGATGAACACACCTGGGGGATTATTATTATTTTTTGTGCACTTTGCTTCCAGAGTGAGTGAAAAGAAACAAAATGAGCAGTTTTTATATTGCACAGTTAGCGACGGATGATACCGTCTTTAGGGTTAGCGGTAGAAAAATGGGGATAATGATCTTTGCCCCAACTTAATAAAGTGCTTGCAGCACATTACTTAAAAAGTGATGTGAAAGCAAATTATTCTCTCAGAGAAAAACAGCAGGATCCAAATGTTGATTGGAAACATAAATGATCTTTTCTATTGCCAAGGTGCAACCTGTAAAATTTAAGCAAAACAACTGTTAGCCATTTTGTCAGACACAGGTTGTACATGGGATGAGAATTAAATTTTCCTCCTACAAAAAAACTCATACATGAACACAAATAAGTGATCAATTCATATTTTTAAACAAAAATTCATTTGTTCTCTCTCTTCCTCCTTCCTTCTTAATTGATGTGCCTCCTGCCATCTTGCAAATGTGATTCTTGGCAGCTAACATTGGGTTAAACACCCAAATACAATTATTTATACATAATGTAAATGGAGGGCAACATAAATAATCAGGAGATGACATGTCAGTCTCATGGACCCAATCAATACCATGAACCCCCACAACCAAGAAAACACTCATGTATTTAAAGCATTACAAGATGCCATCAAGGTTGAAGGCAACTGGGTCTCAGGGATGGGTGTTCCAGAAGGCAGGGCCTGCAACTGAAAAGGTCCATTCTTAAAGGCTATAAAAGTGACATTATTTGATGACATGTTCCATCTGTTGACCTATAATAGGATGTCTAGAAACAATCAGAGAAAGTTGGTCCTGCAAAGTTAGAATCAAGTTAGAATCAAAACTCATGCCATGAAGGATTTTTATAAGTGACAACCAGTCTCTTAAATTTCACTCAGAAGCATGCTGGGAACTAGTGCATTTGACAAGGCAGAAGTATAAAATTGGTGTGACCAAAACACATCTATAATTATGTGCTACTGCATTTGGGATTTGTTAGTTTCTGGCTGTTCTTCAGCAGAAGCCCCTTGTAGAGCATGTTAAAATATTCTATTTAGGAGGTGAGAAGTTATACGTGACCACGAGCATGTAAAAACCCAGAAAAAAACCAAAACTGGCACAAAACCTTTGTATTTTCAACTAAAACATAGATTTCTGCCTTATTCTGAAATAGAATCCATGATGTCTGTCTGTCTGCCTGCCTGCATACCTGCTCCCCCTCTCTCATATCTCTCTCTCATTATCTCTCTCTCATTCTCTCTCTCTCTCTCTCTCTCTCTCTCTCTCTTTCTCTCTCTCTCTCTGTCTCATCTATCTATCTACCATCTATATAAGCATCTAATCTAGCCAGCCAGCTATTCAGCTTCTAATGTTCCCCCCACAAGTATAGCATGTTCATTAAGAATATGTTATATTTTATTATATTTACATATTATTACATTTTACATCATTCTATTATTTCTGCATAAAGATGCATAACATTGTTTAATTTATGGCAAAAAGAATTCCACAATAGTTTAACCTAATTCGAGGCTACATACAGTATTTATACTCTTCAGGAATAGATAGCATTTTTGTTCTAATAGTGAGAAACTATGTTTTTTCTTCTTCAATAGAGCATTTCTTCTTCAGTGAGAGCATTTTTTCACCAAAGTATGTGTATTTATTGAACATGAGAGAAAAATTGGATATATGTATATTTGTGCATATTAATATCAAATGGTGCTAAGAAATACAAGCATCTTAAGCATCTGTGTTCAATATTTATCTTCCAGAACTTTATACAGACCAGATTAGCTATTAAGAAAATGCTATACATTTGTATTATTTTATTATGCAATATAATCAGCAAATGGTGATTAAGCTGCTAATATGTGTCACTTTGCTTACAACACCACTGGCACAATTTAAAAAGCTTAAAGCCTATATAATCAAATGTTAGGGTAGTGCCCCATGTGGAGCATCATCATGATTTATTCTTGATAACTTACTGAATTAGACTCAAAGGGGACTCTATCCAACAATGAGTTCCATCAAATTCATTTCCCAAATCATCAGCCCAGAGGTTGAATATATGTGAGAGAATCTGCCATGCTTAATTTAAGACTTTTATAGAACAATGATCAGATTCCCTTGATTTTTATTGAAGGAGATGGAAACTAATTTTGAAATGTTGTCAATGATTTGAAGGATGGGATATAGATTATTTTAGGAAATAATTATGTTTCTGGATTCATCTGAAACCAAGCTGTCCCATTTAGAGGATTGAACTCATGTACTTGCAATATGACCGCCATGTGGCTTGGGAGCTGTTGCATTCATAAAATAACTGCCAACCTGCCAACATATATGTGGCCAGTCAGAAACATTGGCAGGCCAGATGGAAAATTGATTCAGTTGCTTTCTACCACCTGCTTTTAGCCTTCCAAGTTTCTTCTTACCATCCAACTTACTTTTGACTTTGGGAAGATTCCACATAAAGCACAAAGTTGCAGCTATTGAACTTTTTTATTTTGTAAGAAGAGTGTCAACCCTGAAGCAAACATGGCTGAGGCTATCTTTGAAGCTTCAGGGTTGCCACAAGGAAGAGGAAGGGACAGGGAGGGGGGAAATAGATAGCTGGGGGTTTGTAGTCAAAACAAAAAGTTTTCCTGTGGGAACCAAGGACATTCCAACAGGTGGCTGGGGAGAGGAGGAGTGGAGTAACCAAAGTTATCTGAGCGACCATCTCTTGTCGGTCACATCTACCCGACCCATCAGACCTGGGAGGCAGGGAATGTTGCGGGTCCCATCCCCTAGGAAGATACACCTGGTGGGACCCAGAAGAAGGGCCTTCTCTGTGGTGGCTCCCTCTCTCTGGAACAACATTCCCCCAGAGATTAGAATGGCCCCCACTCTAACACTCTTCCGGAAGGCACTGAAGATCTGGTTCTGCCAGCGGGCCTGGGAACCCAGAGCGGGATGGAGCCCATTAAATGGCTCGTGTGATCTGCTGTCACCGGGGTGGGGGGTGGGGGTGATTTTATTTTATTATATTAATTTATTTGATTCTTTTTTATTAGTTTTATTGTTTTAAATGAGGTTTTATATTCTGTAAGCCACCTTGCATCGCCATGTGCAAATAGGCAGCAATATAAATTCAATAAATAAACAAATAAATAAGCAACCTTTTTAATCAGGTGAAAACTGCAGGAACTTTCAGAGTCGGTTTTCACCAGTTGTGCCAATATGCTGTATCCAATAAATCGTTCCTTGAGGAATCTACTTGCTTTCTATGGGTGCATTACTTGGAACACTGACAAAGAGCTTTGCATTGAGTTACTCTTGTGTGTAAATACAATCTATTTATTTATGATTTATTGCATTCATATCCCACCTTTTTTCTGGGAACTCACAGTAGTAAACATAGAGAAGGGCAATTCTTTTTCTCCTCATTCTGCAACAACAGAACAACAGTTGTCTAAAATTAGTCGGTCATGAGAGAATGACAGCCTAAAATCACACCTGAGCACCATGATTGAATAGGAATTTGAACCTGGTCTCAATAATTAAAGTTCAACACTTGAATCATGCACTCAGTGGCAGGCAGACTATTTTTTTAACATTAAAACAATATTTTAAAAATCAAAGTTAATTGGGAGAGAGAACCTGGTGAGTATCAAATGAGGTTCCAAATATTGGATCCTAGAGATACTCTGTTTTCTTTCCATACCCTAGGAATGTCTCTATGAAGACATTTCATAATACTGTAATATATAAATAAGATGTTCTCAAGGGCTTTGCACAGATATATCTTGTTTGCCAATTACAATTTCCTGGACTTGGAGATGACTTCTTTAGTCACCAATTCCTTAGTTACAGCCTACTTGGATTATTAAAATGTTCTGTAAATAGGGCTACATTTGAAGACTGGTAAGAAGTTATAACTGCTCTCAATTGTGAAAATATGAGTAGTCTGTTTTTTGAGCTGCTCTTGATCAGTGAGCTTCCACTTATAACTTCAAGATATGGGTGTCACTCATAAAGCTCGTAATGACTTACAACCTTTTTGCTCTTATTTCTGCATGGCCAGTAAGTTCTGCAGGGTTGGCTCCAAGTACCACCTGTAAAACACTGTAATCTTATTGAATTTAGAGGAGATCAGCTTTCCCTATGGCTGTGCCCACCCTGTTGAATGTCTGTGATTTCACTAATCTTTAAGGATCAACTTTTGTAGCAGGCCCTGGAATAAGGTAAATTGTAATGCTCCTTGAAATTAGACCTATTGAACTTTTGTCTTGCCTTTGATTGGACTCTATATTTTATTTTTCTTCAACAAGCTATTGGTTACTATTGTTTATCACTTTTGTTTTTGTTGGTATTATTATGGTCAGTCACACAGTCAGCCAATCCAGTTAGATTGTATTTGGCATTTTTATCCACCTCTCAAGTCCTTTGTACAAGGACTTGTAAAAGGTAGCATACAAGCTTATACTGATATTGTTATTAGCATTGGATTCTGGAATTTGGAAAATCTAGGCAGGGAGGAAAGGTGAAGATTTGTTCTTGAAATATAATAGTATAGGTACTGTATTCAAGGAAAGATCATCAGCTCCTTCCTTTTCTTTCTTTGCTATCAGTTCAACTAAGAAGACCTATTGTCCTTCTGGTGCTAATTGTTGTGGTCCGCCAGTGGCCTGCGGACAGCAGAGTCGGACAGCAAGGAGGCTGGGGAGGAACATGGGCCAGGCCTGGAGTCTGGAGAAGGCTCTGTGTCGGAGGCAGAGATGGGGCCCAGGACATCTGGGAGTTCTGTGCTGCCTCCGCAGCCTCCAGAGGCTGACAGCAGCGAGGCAGAGGAACAGGGGGAGCCTGTTCCCAATGCGCGCATGCGCAGAGCTGCCAGAAGGCAAGAACAGTTAAGGAAGAAAAGGGCTACTCAGGAGTAAGGCTTGGAGATGATTGGCCCCTCCCATAGGACATAAAAGAGAAGAAAACGGAGG
>QLTV01000770.1:989289-1017243 GCA_003457575.1 Thermophis baileyi | reverse complement strand
ACTCTACTCTACTCTACTCTACTCTACTCTACTCTACTCTACTCTACTCTACTCTACTCTACTCTACAGATTTAGACCACACCTATTTTCCCACTGTTAAGAAGATGATGCCTTGGAGACACCTGTATATGTTGAGAGGAGAGATTACAGCTGTGGGGGAAAGTAGGAGAAGAGATGGGTTGCAGGTGAGACAAGAGGAACTGCCACAGAAAGGCAGCTTGAAGTAGAAGGTGAAATGAGAAAAATTGGTGCAGAATCAGATGCATAAGCAGTCAAAAGCTGAGTGCTGGAGCCTGGCAGCCATGCCAGCTCCTCCAGAAAGGCCAAAGCAAGCAACAGATTGCTAGAAATACTTTTTTCTTCCCCCAGCAAAAAAAACCCTAATGACTGTGAGATATTGAAATCCCTGCAGCAGGTCAGGATGGCAGCAGCTGGCACAGGCCTGGAAATAACAAGTGCTGGCCAGCAAATCTAAAGACAGCTAAAGATTGGCTAAGAGGTAGCTACGATTCTGGCTGAATAATTTCCCCTGCAGTCCACAGCTGAAGAGCAGTCAGGGACAAGAGTAGTCAAGAATTTACAGAGCTGTAGAGATTTCAAGCCTGCCTGTAAAGAAGGGAGAAAAGAAAGAAATGGATTTATAAAAACTCATAATAATTGCAATAATTGTCTCCTTAGAATTAGGCAAAGGGGCGCAGATAGAAATAGATGAACAAGTGATAGGGATTAGAGATAAGCAGTTATTATAATTTTTCTTTAAGTGAGTGTTATTTTTTGTATAATGAAACCTTTGTTGAAACAAAAGAAAACACACTCTTGTCTGTGCTTTACACCATTCCCCAAAAGAACCTGCCAGAAGTGCGTATTTAGGAGAAGCAAAGGGTAAAAGCCTTGTAGATAAATGAGTTTGAACTAGATCCAACTAGATAAAAGAATTCCACCAGAATTTCAACAAGAGTGAAGCGGTGCAGCACCATCATTCTGTATTGAAAAGTTCGCACGTGTAAAAGTGAAGTAAGGTGAATCCCAAAATGTTCCCCAGTTGGGAACCTTCTTTTATCCGAAGGCCCTTTCCCCATTGCTGACTTAAAAGAGCTTCCCACTTATCCTTGAATCTTTGGGAAACTATATGGGTGCTGTCTGGTCTGGTCTCTGTTGCTTCTGTTCTGTCACATTGCTGAATGGTGCAACTGTGGATGTTCAGAACATGATGGCAAGTGACATCTAGTTGAATCTTCCATCTTTACTGATGGTTTCAGTTGGTCGGGAAACAGCTGCCAATTATGGCATGGTAGCAGAAGTGACATGAACATCTGTCTGTCACGTCCAAGTTCCTTTTTATGCCTCTCTTTCTACACCAAATTCTTTTACAATACAAGCTGAACAATTTTCTTTAAAACACACACACAACCAGATCAAAGCCAAGAAGGGACTGGATTACAAGTAGTACCTTTCTCAAGACCTCTTTACATTGGCAACAAAGGCCAACTTTCAGATTCCTCTGCTTTATAGCAGAGGA
Source organism: Thermophis baileyi (assembly GCA_003457575.1). NCBI lineage: Eukaryota > Metazoa > Chordata > Lepidosauria > Squamata > Dipsadidae > Thermophis > Thermophis baileyi. The sequence goes on along the minus strand of QLTV01000770.1, from coordinate 1,015,724 downwards.
GAATAGCTGGCTGGAGAATAGCTGGCTGGAGAATTCTGGGAGTTGAAGTCCATAAGTCTTAAAGTTGCCAAGTTTGAAGACTTCTGTTCTAGCAATACTAGAGCCATCGTTCTACAATCCTTTTGCTAAACTAGTACTTACAGGACAAGTAGTCCTGACTTACAACTATCCATATAGAGACTGTTTGAAGAACTGAAAAAAGTGATTTACAATTGGTTCTTGTACTTAAAATTGTCGTAGCATCCCAACAGTCACATGATCAAAATTTGTGTGCTTGGCAATGGACATGTACTTACCATGGTTGCAGCGTCCTGGGGTCATATGATCACCATTTGCAACTTTCCCAGCCAGCATCTGACAAGCAAAATCAATGGGGGAAGCTGGACTCACTTAATAGCACTAGCACTTAAACTTATATACCACTTCACAGTGCTTTACAGCCCTCTCTATGCAGTTTATAGAGTCAGCATATTGCCCCCAACAATCAGGGTCCTTATTTTACCCACCTCGGAAGGAGGGAAGGCTGAGTCAACCTTGAGCCTGGTGAGATTCGAACTGCCAAATTGCAGGCAGCCGACAGTCAGCAGAATTAGCTGCAGTACTGCATTCTAACCACTACGTCACTGCGGTTCTTAATGACTGCATGAGTCACTTAATAACTGCAAAAGTTATTTAAAAAGGTCATAAAATTGGGCCCAACTCATTTAACCATCACCTTGCTCCGTAATGAAAATTCTGATTCCAATGTGGTCATACTTTATGGACTACCTGTACATCTGGATCAACAGTTCAAAGCTAATGCCCAATTATGATAGGCATTCTTTTAAATTTACTGGTTGCAGGTTTCTTCCATATATATAGAGAGAGAGGTTACCACTATTAGTAGATGTGTGTGGTTGTGGCAAGGAACAAGTTAGAAAAGGTTTGCAGGGTGATATGATGGAAGGCCCTATGCTAAAAGAAAATACGGCTTTGCAACTGTTGTTCAAATCCAAAGGCCCATTGAAACAGCCCTTCTGGGTCCAAATTTTTAGGAAGACAATACAGAAGGCTAACTACAAATTGAAAAGGAAGAGCTATGTCTTTGTTGACCTGAAACATCAAATAAGTTTCCTGATCCCATGCACTATTGCTTTTTGACATTAACATGTTTACATACTTGCAGTTTACACACATATTTTTTGATATTAAGAGATGTAATACACTTGCAGCAGGGGTGAAATGCTCCCGGTTCGGACCGGATCGTGCGGACCGGTAATGGTGGCTGCCAGTGGTTCGCTGAGCAGGTAGTGATGGCTGCCTGGCCACACCCCCTGAACCGGTCTGCCGGTCGCCACTCGCTCGCCCTGCCCCGCCCAGTCTGTGCTCTGCAGCTTGCCTGCCTGAAGCGCTGCACTGCAAGGTAAGCCTGCAAAGTCACGGCCCCTGCCCCCCCACCATCCCAGCCTGCCTTCCTTACTCCATTTCCCGTGGCCCGCAGCCCCAACATGCTTTCCTGCCTTCCACGCGGCCTTCCCGGTTTCCCCGTAGCCAGCTTGAGAAGGCAGGCAAGTGGAAGGCCATGTGGAAGGCAGGAAAGCATGTCGGGGCAAAGGCAGGAAAGCATGTCGGGGCGGCAGGAAGGGAGGTAGCAGCCTCCTCCCTTCCCTGCAGCCCTGACATGCTTTCCTGCCTTCCATGCGGCCTTCCCGGTTTCCCCGTAGCCAGCTTGTGAAGGCAGGCAAGCGGAACGCCACATGGAAGGCAGGAAAGCATGTTGGGGCAGCGTGTCTCCCATGCTGGCTCCACTAGGCTTGGGGATCCGAATCAGCCCACTGGCTTCCCACCCGGCCACCTGCCTGCTCTCTTTGACTGCCAGCATCACTGCAGGAATTCGGCTTGCAGAGTCCGGCGCTCTGGGGGAAGGAGGCTCAGCTGTGCTGCCGCTTCCCGCCAGCGAAGAAGTGGAGTGAGAGGGGCAGAAGCTGCTGGAAGCCAGTGGGGCGGCAGCCCCCCGCACGGGGAGAGGGCCAGGGCAGGCCCAGCCGCACTGCCACGGAGCTTTCCCTTTGGCCTGGGCAGCGGCGCTTACCCAGGTGTGCGGGTAGCCCTTCATCTTCGCCATGTCTCCCCACTTGTAGTCGCACAGCCGGCCGGAGAAGGACATGGCACAGGCGGAGTGGGCGATGCAGCCACTGCTGAGGCCGCCCTGGTCGAGCGATCGCCCTGCCTCCCCAGCAACAAGCACGTCGGGGCCGCCTTGCCCACCTTCGCCACCTCCATGCGCTGCGCATAGACGCCTACCTGAAGTAACCCCGCCGCTGTTTGCTTTCATTTCACGGCGGGAGAAGGAAGAAAGCTAAGGGAGAAGTTGGGGAAGGAGGAGGAGGTGGAGGGTCCTGTGGTCGCCGGCACAGCAGCTGCCATTGATAAGCGGGGAAGTGGCCTTATAGTGGTCCGACCCGGCTTTCAGGCCGGCAGGCCATGGGAAGTCAAAGCACCGAGGGAAAGGGGGATTGTGAGGGGGAGCCGCCCTCTCCGTGCTGAATTGGGACCATTCGGGGTAGTCCTAGGAATTGGGTGAGCCGAGCTGCAGCTTCTTGCCTTCTTAGCTCAGGGAACGGCTGTTTTCTGCAGGAGGACGACTGCGGCGGGGGGGGCGGTTTCTACCGGCCAAAGTACAGCTCCCCCCTTTTTTTCTTTTTAAATGAAAAATTGTTGCGACACTGTCTAGTGTTTTGAGCCTGCACAGGTGGAAGGCTGCCTTTTCTACAGCACCCCCCTCCCTTCTTTGGATCGCCCTGCAGGGGGTGGGGCTCTGCCTTTGCAGAAACTGGGCGGGCGGTTTGTACAGAGGATTGGCAGGGGGTTATGCGTGGCCCTCCAAATGCGGGGCAAGAGAAGGCTCTGAGTTTCGCTTGGGCAGTCAAGCCAGATGGCGAAGGGAAACTCAAAGCGTTGGGGGCTTCAGAGGGGCAAAATGTGCTTCAGAATGTGCAGCTCCTGGATCTAACAGTGAATGACATGAGTGACATCAAGTTGGCCACGCCCATCCAGTCACATGACCCTCCCTCACCAAGCCACGCCCACAGAGCCGGCAGGGAAAAATTTTACATTTCACCCCTGACTTGCAGTGTTTAGAATGGTCCAGGAGGGAGGCACTTCTTTAATGCATGGGATGGGGTTGACCTGAAGTCAACATTATGTGGACTTAGCAAAAAAAGAAGTTGCCAGATCGGAGTAATATTAGCCCACCAAAATGATTCATAACAATCAAATGTTGGCCAAAAGAAGAACACAATATTTCCATCACCTGCTCAAGTCTTGAACCTTGGCAGAGCTCCAGTAAAGAGAGCAGCAACCAAAAATGCACTCATTGATCATGACCTAGAAATGATGTTATTGTGTCTTGGGCTTTGTATAATACATTTGAAAAATAACACTGTGTGCTTGTTTTTAGATCAAATTACCATTTTCTTTTATAAGCTGAGAGCAGTATAATGTTCTCCTCTTTTTCTTTCCCTGGTTGCAATTACTGTTGCTGTTGCTGCTATTAAATTTTCGTCCAAAATTTCCATCCATCACAAAAGACAGATCTTATAAATAATATGTAGATATTTGCTCTCTCTCTATTTTTTTTTCAGCCAGCCACTGGTAAATCTTGGTTCTAGAGCATTTGGGGAGTTGAAATGGAATTTTGCCCAGACATAAAGTGCCTTGTTTTTATGTGACTTTGGAGCATGTGTGCCTGAAACATCAATTAATTCTCATTAAGCAAATGCAGCAATAGACATCCCATTTCTTCCAATCCAGCATGTTGAATTCTCTGCTGACAGTAGTCATTCAAGTTTAGATTATTTCTTTAAAATTCTTTTGTACCATGGCTCTTCATATCAAGAGGAAGCAAGTGCTGCTAGCAAACACTTCACTTTCAGTGGGTAGAAGCTGAACTAATTGGAAGTTAAGTGTTATCTGCCAGGTATTGCAAATTCAGCAAGCAAGCTTTGTATGGAACTCAGTTCACACATGAACATATACATGCACATGTATGTGTGTGGGATCTGCATGTACTGTATGTGTAAATGTATGTATGTATGCATGTATGTATACAGGTAGTCCTCGACTTACAACAGTTCGTTCAGTGACTGTTCAAAGTTATAACAGCACTGAAAAATGTGACCTAGGACCGGTTTTTTTTTTTTACAGTTACAAGTTACTGTTACAATTACCATTTTTTTGCAACATCCCCATGATCATGTTATCCAAATTCAGATGCTTGGCAACTGGTTCATATTTATGACCATTGCTGTGTCCCAAGCTCAGCTTTTGTGACATTCTGACAAGCAAAGTCAATGGGAAAGCCAGATTCACTTAACAATTGGGTTGCTAATTTATCAACTGCAGTAATTCACTTAACAACTGAGACAAGAAAGGTTGTAAAATGGGGCAAAACTCACTTAACAAATGTCTCACTTAACAACATAAATTGGGCACAATTGGGGTCGTAAGTCGAGGACTACCTGAATGTATATGTGTATGTATATACTGTATATGGAATTCTTTTGGAATTTTTGGAATTCATTCTATCTATCTATCTATCTATCTATCTATCTATCTATCTATCTATCTATCTATCTATCTATCTATCTAATGGATGGATAGATAGATAGATAGATAGATAGATAGATAGATAGATAGATAGATAGATAGATAGATAGATAGATAGATAGATAGATAGATGATAGATAGATAGATATACATATACATATACATATGCATATACATATACATATACATATATACATACCATGTTTCCCCGAAAATAAGACATCCCCCGAAAATAAGCCCTCCGAAAATAAACCCTTCCCCAAAAATAAGTCCTCCCTGAAAATATTTAAACGCATGCACAGCCGGTCCCCGCCATTTCCTCTGGTTAGGGTTAGGGAGACAGAGCTGGAAATCAGGTAAGACGGCAAGAGGAGCCCCGTCTTGGTCCATGTGCCCCAAAATAATAAGACCTCCCCAAAAATAAGGCCAAGCGCTTATTTTGGGGTTCAACAAATATAAGACAGGGTCTTATTTTTGGGGAAACATGGTATACATACTGTACATACATACAGTATATATCCTTTCTAAAAAAAACACAAAATAGTTAGCTTTGGCACACAATGCAGATATTTGGTTTCTTCTTATGTTTGCACAGCTGTGCATCATCCCTTCAGTTGTCCCATTGTTCTCCTTACTTGTTTTATTTCAGCAACATTTTCATCAATCAATGTTTCAGAATCATTTTCAGGAGACTTATGCTCTCTACCATCAAGCTCAAGGACCTACTTGCTGGGTACTGAAGTAAGCAAACATTTCCTCAGTTACTGACAGCATTATAGCCCCTGCCATGGATTCAAAGCTTCTCCAAATATGATGAAAACTACATCTGCACAGCCTCAGTACAATGCTCATATTAAGAACTAGAAAGTTAAATAAATTTAGGAAGGTATTTTCTTAAGCCTGGCAAGAGGTTCCCGGATGGAAATGGCTCAGTCACTGCATTAGCTCATGCAACAGAAGGACACAGTTTGGGAAGGTGGAAGGTGGTTCAGACATCTCCCTGCGAGAAGTCCCTGTGAGAAAAATGGCAGCTAAATTCTTTTTAGGCTAACCAGGACCATGGATGCCCTGACTTCACTGATGCTTCCTAAGGACTGTCATTTTCTCACTTCCATTTGATTGTACTGTAGTAGTGAGCAATTCCTATCAGCAACTAATCTCACAGCAGTCCTTTCTTGTTTTGAGTACCCACTCAATGAGAGCCTGTTTGGCATAGTGGATAAGACAACAGCCTACTTCCTGTTATATATGATGTGTGCCATGTAACAAGTTTCTTATAATATTATTATTATGTTATATATGATGTGTGCTATGTAAAGAAGAGCAAGTAAGATGATTAAAGGCCTGGAGATTAAAACATATGGAGGATTTGGGTTTGGCTAGTCTAGAGAAAAGAAGGACGGGGGAGGGTTTGGTTAGTCTAGAGAAAAGGGCTAGAGGGGACATGATAGCAGTATTCCAGTATTTGAAAGGCTGCCACAAAGAGGAGGGGGGTCAATTTATTTTCCAAAGCCCCAGTGGATGGAAACTAATCAAGGAGAGAAGCAACCTGGAATTAAGGAGAAACTTCCTAACAGTGAGGACAATTAACCAGTGGAACAGCTTGCCTTCAGACATTGTGGGTGCTTCATCGCTGGAGGTTTTTAAGAAGAGACTGGACAGTCACTTGTCTGAAATAGTATAGTATCTCCTGCTTGAGCAGGACCTCCAAGGTACCTTCCAGTTCTATTCTGATTCTAATTCTGAAAATAAAAATCTTAAAGGAAACACATAGGTGCCGTGAATTTGTAGCTATAGTTGGATGGATGCACCACTGTGGGCTGAGTTCAGCTGGAGCTGTGACCTTGGATTTTTGAGGATAGACAGGCCCTTCTATTTAATATGCGAATGGGCATGCGAGTTCTAGTCCTGCCTTAAGCACAAAGCCAGAGAGATTGACCCAATCATGCTCTCTCCATCATAAGGAGAATGCAATGGCAAAATACTTCTGAAAAATGAAATAATAGAAAATACTTGTAGCTTGGGTTTTAGATTTTGGCAGTGGTTTACTCTCCAAGCTTGTTTCAATTTAGTTTCTGAACGTTTTGTTACCACACTAGGTAACATCATCAGCCGGATTTTGGCAACAACAGAAATTTTGGGGTCAATTGTCGGCGTAAGTCGAGGACTACCTGTATAAGTGTAAGTGCAAGGACTGGTTGTAAGTCACTTTCTTCAGTGCCATTGTAACATCGAATGGTCACTGAACAAGTCAAGGACTGCAACTATTATGGAAATCAATTGCTTGGAGAAGTCCAGAAGACATTATTATCCCTCCTTTCCTTAGAGAAACCTCAGCAGAGAACCTTGTTGTTCTACCTCACAAGATAGTTGTGTTTCATGGCTCCTATAAGAAATTAGCTCCTCTCTCAATGAGACCAAAGCTGTTCAAAACCCATCAGAAGCTTCCCCAGCCAGAGGAGGAAGAAAGGGATACAAAGCACGGTAGAATCCAATGCCACCAGGAGCATTTCTGCTGAAGATTGATGTCATCTAACTGGCTAGCATAGAGCAGATTAGACAGGTAAAAGTTTATATTTGATATAGAAATTAAGTTCCCATTTCTCTTCTTTTATAAACTCCTTGGCTTAGTGTGCAATGATTTCATAACCCACAAGAGTGTCTTTTTATAATGTCCTGGATATACTATTACAGAGAAGGATTAGTCATGAGTAATCCATCAAGTGTCATTTTGCTCATTTTTCTCCCTTCAGTTTTGACTGTTAAATTCCTGGCTGCCCTGCATGAGTTTGTCATTTTGAAAAAGTTGACATGGATTTGTTTTTCCATGTGAATTTCCAATCATGCGCATAATTTTGGTAGCAATTTCTTCTGATGTGCTGCATTCCCCCCCTTATTATCATAAATGAAAGCCTTTTTGTCTATGTTCTTCTAATATGCACATTTTAACACGTTCGGAGTGGACAACTTCATTTGGAAGCAGAGCTGTGAAATTACAGTAGCTAAGGAGAAAGTGGTTCGTTTTGTGCATGGCTCCAAGCACTAAATTATGCAGGTTCACATTAAAATAAACAAATTTCTCTCGCTTCCTAGCAACAATAACTGAAGTAACCTATTATTACATTTTCTGTTTTTAGATTACATTCTCAATCCAAAGATCAATATAAGTGCTCTAATCAAGTGGGTGATAGCATGAACTAGTTTAGATTACAGCTTAGATTACGTTTGCAGGTTATCTTTTCTTTGTGCAGAAATATACTATTTATTCATTTATTTCCCATATTTATTATTATAAATAATAATAATTATTATTTATTATTATTTATTACTTCCCACGTTATTTTTATAAATAATTCAAGGCAACAAACATATCCTTCCTCTTTCTTTTCCTCATGACCACTCTATGAGGTGTGTAGGGTTGAGAGTGAGTCACTGGCCCAAAGTCACCCAGCTGGTGTGCATGACTAGAGTGGAACTGGAACTCACAATCTTCTGGTTTCTAGCCTGATGCCTTAATCACTAGACCTATATATTGAATATTATTTATAAAGGCAATTAGAAATTCTAAGTGTGTAGTAAAGGAACAGATTCATATACACATTCCACAGCAGAATTAAATGTTATTTTATAGCGCCAAATTATCTGTTTATGTTTATGAACAGTGAGATTGTTTCTTTAGAGCAGGGGTGTCAAATTCACATCGTCACATGACATATCACAACTCTCCCCCCCAAAACCGGGTGTGGTCTTGGCCAGCATGTGACACATCCGGCCCCCGGGCTGCAAGTTTGACAGCCCTGCTTTAGAGATATTTCTCATCATACGGAGAACTGATTTACAAAACTGCATGTTTTGTAAAGTTAGCTAAAGTATTGGCTGAGCAAGAAAGAAGCCATTAGTCATTTGTGTAAATTATACATTTTTATGCTTGCAGCTAGCAGAAAGGGATAGGTGTGGTGTGTGGTGGTTTGATAATCTATAGCTAAAAATGCTTCTTCAATGCTGGCAAACTAAAATTAGTTTGAATTTACAGCACCATATAGAGTTGCCATGAAGAATATAAGAAGGGGTCCTGGATGGAAAAAATGGATATAGGAAGAGAGCTAGGCAGGGTTAAAAAAAAAAAAAAGGAATAGGATTTTCAGCTGGCTCAGAGATCCAGCAATTATCACAAATTTAATTTGTCACCCTTCTTCCAGAACCAGATTTAATTTCTGCTGAAATATTGGAGGGTTCACCATCTCTGTAGTTCTATTATTAGCAACCATCAATTGGTAATTAATCTCATTTGTGGGCTGAGTTGTCTTTTGGATAAAGCTATACAGGAAAACACTTGTAGTGATTAAGGAGGTAAAAAAAAAATCATTTCATCACAAAACTTGCCAGGAGGTCTTATCAGAGGTGGGTTCCTACCGGTTCTAACTGGTTCTTTAGAACCGTTAGTAAATCAGCGCTGATGTCATGGAGCTGGTTCTGTCGGTGTCTCCGTGGGAGGCGCCATCTCGGATTTTGCTTCTGCGCATGCGCAGAAGCTATTTTTTGATTGCTGCAGGGGCACGCGCACCCGGCGCGACCCTGAGCAAACCGGCAGCAAAAGGATCCAGAACCCACTCCTGGGTCTTATGCATAGCAGATCCAAGGTAAATTGAAAACTATCAGTCCGGTTGTTTTCATATTTCTTTCTCTCTTTCAAAAATAGTGGTAGGTGGGAACACTTTTAAAAATGTATGAGACGGCACATGTTCTTTGTGTCTTGCTTCTTCCATAAGCAGAAATTCCTTACATGCTCACACATGGTGACGTCCCTACAGAGACCCTCCTTTACAAGATTTTTGGAACTAATCCTGTGACCATCCTGCTCATTTCAGGAAGGGCTACAAAGTTAAGCAGCTTTATGGTCCCATGAGTGCATGAAATATATTTGCTGTTAGAGAAAAGGCCAAGGAGAACCAACTACCATCATTTTTTTTCCAACAAGAGACGATTCCTACTGTGCCTAAATTGTCCAGAAACTTTTTCTCTGAATTTTTTAAAATTAAAAATCTGTGTTTAAAACTCCTAGCATGGAACTCTGCTGTACACAGTGAGCCTTGAAATTGATTAGGATTTTTGTGGTTTGAACGTCCCTAATAATAGATAGAATTCTATTTCATGGTTGATAATATGGTTCTCATGGTTGATAATATGGCTTGGTTAATATTTAACCTGACTTGGAGCTATCTTTTAAGTCAGACGTTATGTTATATTGGCAGGAAGGCCTGGCTAAATGCAAGACCACACTACTAAACTAGTGATTCTGTGATAACCCCTCAGATATAATTAATAGAGAATATTCTGGAATGTTTTGCTGAATATATACTTCACTTGTTTCAACAGTGCACATTGCTGTTCATTTCCACCTGCTTTGCTCCTAATAAGATATATGAGAAGGAAAACCAGTAATATCTCTTCAACAATGCCAGGAGTAATCTATATATACCAAAATAAAACTTGAATGAGCTACCTTTAAATTAATGATTCCTTGGTGTATCACACAGTAAAAATGCTAAATGGTTCTTCAGAAACTTAAAATACTTCTAGATCAGTAATGGCAATAATAAAGGAGAAAATAATCAGAACAATAAGAGCATTAATATGAAGAATGTCTCTTTTTAAATTTCTTGGCCAAATTTCAAATGATTTTCAAGGGCAGACTCTGTTTCTAATGTGATGGAAAAATATGTTTTCAAATCTGTACTACAGAATTAGTCATTTCAGTGTTCTTTGTTAGTTATATTTGTTAACAGCTTGGGTTTTTTAATGTATAAATGGAAGGGAGCATAGTGCTATGCTGTGCTGTGCTATGAATTGATCTGTCTGTCTAGCGATCGATCAATCATTTTCACTCTGTTTGAAATATTGGTTCATTTTAAGGAATTTTGAACTTTTGCTGTTGCAATACAATCAATCCAACTTCTCACGGCTGCTGTTTTTCTACAAGAGTAGCATTTGGCAAACAGGACTACCAAGCAAAATTAATTAAGAAATAAGTGTCTGGTCACATATTTATGTAATGATGCGTAAGATCACCATCTTTCCGGTCTCCCTGTAGAGCAAAATGTTCATGGATGATAGATATACAGGTAGTTCTCAACTTACTATCATAATTGAGGCCAAAATTTATGTTTCTGTGACTTTTGCCCCATTTTACAACCTTTCTTGCCACAGTTGTTAAGTGAATCATTGCAATTGTTAAATTAGTAACACTCTTGTTAAGTGAATCTGGCTTCCCCGTTGACTTTGCTTGTCAGAAGGTTGAAAAAGCTGATCATATGACCCGGGACACTGCAACCGTCGTAAATATGAAGTAGTTGCTAAGCATTTGAATTTTGATAAAGCGACTGTGAGGATGTTGCAATGGTCATAAGTGTGAAAAACGGTCCTAAGTTATTTTTTTCAGTGCCGTTCTAACTTTGAACGGTCACTAAATGAACTGTTGTAAATCAAGGACTATCTGTATTTAGAGTCAGTATTCTGTTTCAGATAATGTGGGAAAGGAGCAGGCCCTGTTTAGGTACTTTTGAGTGACATCATCTTTTGGAATATCCTAAACCCTTTCAAAACAGAAAGAATATTGAAAGTTTGAAGGAAGAAGATGCTAAAATGCTAATATGTGATATTATGCAGTATATTTTTTTCTCCCTAAACCATAGGTTGCTGAAGTTTTAATGTTTCAAGCACTACTTGTTTTGCATTTATCTTTTTGCATTTATTTTACGCTATCTACTTATAAAGATTTTGGCTGTTATGTATTTTGTGCCTTGTACTATTTGGTGCCTTGTACTTATAAAATTAAGTGTGGAACTGTATGAAAGCAGAGTGTACACATATGAACAATAATCTACACTATTATTTTATGTCCTTTTTGAATGATACATGTGTATGGAAGCCAACACCTGATAATGGGAAAAATTGAAAATTAGATGTTCTACCTTATGTAAATTGGGTCTTTTTGGTAGCTCAGATTCACAGTTGGATTCACGTCAACTACAGTAAAAAGAATTAGTAAACATCTCAAAACAAGACATTAAGAAATATTGGTTAACTGAAGGACTTTAGAGAAATACTGAAGTCTAATTTTTTAAGAGGGATTCCCTTCAAAATGTTAAAATCCTTAGTATTTCTTTTGGAATATATTTTTAACAATTATCGTCTGTGTATTAAAAAGATATCATTGTAAACAGGGCATTAGTTAAATACACTTCAACATTGGCCAGCATCAAAAGAACATTGTCTAAATTCAATTTAAAGAAGAGTAGATGAAAAATCAGGAGAAGGCACTCCCCAACTTATTTTTAATTGTGGAGGAAACCTTTAACTAAGAATATTTGATGTGTGTCAAGGTGTCTGGAGATGTCAATACATAGGTGGACATGACTGTTGTCATTTCATTACATTGATGATATTAGCAATGTTGTCCTTGTCATGTTCATTATTTATTCCTATTACTATGAAGAAAAGAATAGTTTGGTTTTACTCTGGCAACCTATTGGAAATATTCTTCTCTGTTGAGGTAGCCCGCAATACCTCAGCAAGACAAAATGTCTCATCAGTGGAAATTCTGGCTGATCTATGAGGCTTAGAGAAATGATTATCCATTCCATAGCTTTTAAGGGCCTTCCTTGTGATTCTTGTCACCTCCTCAATACTTCGTCTATGAGAGGACATACTGTGTCAGGAAAGTGGGAGGTGAGGTGGCACCTTGTCAGGAAAGCGGGATTTTAGCGTGTTTGACCTACATCACCAAATCATGATATGGTTTCCTGAAAGAAATAGATCCTGACAGGCAATGGTTCTTAAATCTAGTTCATGCTATCAGAACACAGATTTAGAGGATATGTTTCTCTCCATTGCTGCTTTAGATTTTGCAGTATCCCTGGAGACATTTTACTATTCTAGCAGGTTCTCTTGGTGAGTGTTGGAACATCCATCTTTATTATATGAAGCACAGTAAAATCTCTGTTAAAAGCAGAGGCTGTGTATATAAAAGTACAGGTAGTCCTCGATTTACAACAGTTTATTTAGTGACTGTACAACAGCACTGAAAAAAGTGATTTATGACGTTGCAACCATTGCAGTATCTCCATGGTAACATGATCAAAATTCAGATCCTTGTCAATTAAGTCATATTTACGATGTTCACAGCATCCTGGGAGCGTATGATCAGCTTTTGCGACCGTCTGACAAGCAATGGGGAAGCCAGATTCACTTAACAACTTTGTTACTAACTTACCAACTGCAATAATTCATTTAACAACTATGGCAAGAAAGTTTGTAAAATGGAGCAAAACAAATGTCTCAACAACAGAAATTTTGGGCTCAATTGTGGTTGTAAGTCAAGGACTACCTGTACTAAATATCTAACATTCTAAAATAGAATTTGCTTAATTCTCAAAATGGTTGTTATTTCTTTAGAAATTAAAAAAAACCCTTTTCCTGGCTGAAATATGGACTCATATCTTAAGAAAAGAAATGAATTTCCCGTAGAAGAAATGAATGACCCTTAGAAAAAGTGACCATGTGATAATTTAACCGGTAGCTATAGTGGATGGAGTGGGTTTAAAAACTACCACCATTTTGTCAGGCAGATCCACACTTTCTGACCCAATTTTAACTGCCAGGAAAAATGTGCTCATTCCCCCTTTCCTCCCTCATATCAGGGGTGAAATCCAGAAGGTTCTGACAGGTTCTGGAGAACCAGTAGTGGAAATTTTGAATAGTTCGGAGAACCGGTAGCGGAAATTTTGAGTTGTTCGGAGAACCGGCAAATACCACCTCTGGCTGGCCTCAGCGTGGGGTGGGAATGGAAATTTTGCAATATCCTTCCCCCAGGAGTGGGGAGGGAATGGGGATTTTGCAGTATCCTTCCCCTGGAGTGGAGTGGGAATGGAAATTTTGCAATATCCTTCCCCCAGGAGTGGGGAGGGAATGGGGATTTTGCAGTATCCTTCCCCTGGAGTGGGGTGGGAATGGAGATTTTGCAATATCCTTCCCCCAGGAGTGGGGAGGGAATGGAGATTTTGCAGTATCCTTCCCCTGCCATGCCCACCAAGCCACGCCCACCAAGCCACACCATGCCCACCAAGCCAGGCCCACAGAACCAGTAGTAAAAAAAAATGGATTTCACCACTGCCTCATATGGTAGCTGTGATAGCTTCTCAGAATCAGCTGTTAAATCTTTCCCTTTTGACCATCTTATTATAATAATCTATGGTCATTCTGAGTGACCTGTTCTCCAAATCATCCAATCTTCTTCCGGTGCAATCCAAAATCCTAATGGTATTCTCCAGGAACTGATCCTTAAAGACAAGTATAGACTTTACACATATATGATGACAATATAACACTAAACTACATATATGTTGCAGTGGAATGGACAATTCATGCCTCAGATTCATATAATCCCTGAACATAACAATTTCTTATTGTTGCATCGTCTCCTAAAACCTATTGCTCTCTCATTCTCCCTTTTCTGAGGATCCATAATACCTGTGGCATTATACTAGACTATGAAGAGTGAGTAAAATATTTCCTACTTATTGTTTTTGTAAGCCTGATAAGCAATTTTAAAACAAAGGTTAAAACACAAATCACCAGAACTCCACAGTCTTTCTGTTGGAACCTATTTGTAGAAACATAAATCTCCGGGTAAAATGACTCAACTGGGACTATTTTACAGAAGGCTGTCTGGGTTTGTGGATGCTGTGGATGTTGGCTACTGTTGGAAGCTGTTTCTGGCACAGCTGAATAATAGAACCTGCCATGGATTAAATTAAATTGGTGGCAATGGCAGAGGCTTCAGTTACAGAATATCTGAAAGCTGAATTATCCGGCTCCAAAACCAAGAAAGACAGATTGTGATTCTTTCTTATGGAAAACAAACTCACTTCCTAAAAGGCATAAGGAGATGGGATCTTTTCTGGATCCAAATGGGACTGGATGAGGTGCAATGAACATGGGAGAATTCTGCAGTTCCTCTTGCAAACCAAAGTCATCATGCAGTGCAATGAAAAATGTCAGTCTACAACTTTAATGATAAGCATTACATCATTGCATTTGGTACTTCCATTCTCATGGTCTAGTCTAGAGATGGGAGGTGGCAACTTTGTCTTTTACTGCCCTCTATTGAATATCCAAAAAAGCATTTTATATTACTTCTAAAGACAACTACTTATTTTCTACACACATTTTATAGAAATGAAACCCTGAAAAATAGACAGATTCAAGAAAGAAGGTGGAGAATTTATTGAAAGTTGACGCATATTAATTGCATCAACCTTATAAACAATTTGTATAAACAATTATACAAATTCAAAAAACCAAGCAAAGAATAGTAATGTACCAAACTCCTATATGACTTGCATGCCCTATAAATTACTTATTTGACTTCTGAACTCATATAGCCGTCTATAGGTTATTGGAAATTTGCTAAGCTTGCATTAATGGAAAAGTTTCAGAACTATGACCCTCAGAAATCCCAATTATACAATTTGTAAATATATTTTGCATTAATACCCTCTTCAAATGCCAACTTTCTCCATCCATCTGTCCATCCATATTTTCTTCCAATGTTTTTACTGTTACATAGTCACTCTTATACAGTATATCCTAATGTTCAGGGGTGGGTTCCTCCCGGTTTGGACCGGTTCTCCCGAACCAGTAGCGACCCACTGGTAATGTCACAATGATGTCACCGACCTGGTTCGGTCGGTGCCGGTCCGTGGGAGCCGCCATCTTTTTTTATTTGTTTTTGAATTATTATTATTTTTTAAAAAAAATTGATTTTTTTTCCTTCTGAGCATGCGCAGAAGCCGAGTTCTGGCACTGTGCATGCGGTCACCATCTTGTTTTCGGCTTTTTTTCCCCGGATTTTTCGTTACTGCACATGCGCGCCCACACGGCACGCCCATGCGACGCGCCCACGCCACGCACCCACGCCACATGCCCACGCGTCACGCCCACGCGGCGCGGGAGGGAGCAAACCGGCAGCGAGGTAAGTTGGAACCCACCCCTGCTAATGTTCCTTAGTTAACTGTGAAAATTGGTGGAGCCAGTTTTACTATAACTATCCCAGCTTTCCACACATGATGTATTCAGCACGGTATTGATTATTCTCCTTTCCTTCTTTTTCTGTAATTATCCTGCTGTTTAGATTTGTAGCATTAATCCTTTCCTCTGAGGTTTTTGTTTCAAAAATAAAAAGTCATACTAGAGTGTTGTTTATTAAAATATTCTACCCTGAATACTGGAATATGACTTGTAACATAAATTTAGCAGGTCATATGGAGTCCCAATTGTTAATTATAAGATATATGCTATATTTTATATAATATATTCCAGTATAAATATGGAAGCTACAGTAATTAAAAGATCTAGGTAAAAGTATTTCAGAGACAAACTCTTGGTGACTTCAGGCACACATCTATAAAATTTTCTTGATAGAAGTATAGAAATGATTTGCTATCCTCTTTTTCCAAGATTGTTGTTGTTGTTGTTGTTGTGGTTGTGGTTGTGGTTGTGGTTGTGGTTGTGGTTGTGGTTGTTGTTGTTGTTTACTTTGTATAACCTGCAGGCCTGCTATTTCTTGGTGATCTCCCATTTCACAAAGCTCATCATTGTGAGGGGCTTAGATTCTGAGCCCAGAGAAACTGAATTAGCTTAATCAATTTAAATATTACTTATACATTATTAATCAATGTTATCACTTAGTTACTAATTAAATAATTCAATCTTGATCTTTTAAATAAATAAATAATATCATATAACCATCTAACAGATTCCACTCTATCATGGATCCCCTGGCCAGTTGACAAAATCATGTTTTAAAGGCCTTCTGGAAGATCCATAGAGTTGGGCCAACCTCACCTCAGGAAAAATATGTTTCACTTGGCAGAAGCCACAACAGAAAAGGGTCTCCTCCTGGGTCCCTCCCAGCAGTGGGTTGCTCCCGGTTCAGCCCGGTTCTTAGAGCCAGTAGCGGCGGCAGCAGGCGGCTCCGCCCACCTGCCCAGGATGCTTCTGTGCATGCGCAGAAGCATCGTGCGCGCGCAAATGTGCGCACGAACCGGTAGTAAAGGGTTTTAGAACCCACTACTGGTCCCTCCCAATGAAATTCCATGCCTCTCCTGCTAGACCTGATGGGATGGGTAGATGTAACTAAGAGAGACAGTCCTACAAATTAATTGATCCCATGCTATGTAGGGCTTTAAAGATCATAACCAGCGATTGTACTGGATCCAGAAGGCGGCAAGAAGTTGTTTTAATCCAAAGCTTTTAACAATAGGGCAGGTCATCTCAGCCACTCAATACCTTATGCTGTTAACTTTGAGGTGCCTGGTTTACAGAACCACAGAGATGACCTTGGAGAAAGAATGTACAGCTAGCAAAACATTATCTAACCCGGGGAGGGGGGAATAAATATCAGAAAGAAAGTGACTCTACCTTAACTCTCTTTGGTATAAAAAGGAAGGAAGGGGAAATTCTGTTGGGCTTTCAAGATAGATGTCAGCATTTCTACATAGGCAAGGTCAGGAAACTGATTCCACAAGAATACCAGAGCTTTATTTTGTTGATATAGGCTATAGTAGCATAAACCTGACAATGTTTTTTTTTCCCCTTATTCCAAACTTTTTCCTCTTATTCCAAACAGAACCAAGGAAGAGTCAGTATACATTTCCTTCTAATGTTATTTGATTTTTCTGGGATTAAACTGTGTTTTATGATAGCTGTGTTCCAATATCTAAGGGTCTGCCACAAAGAAGAGGGAGTCCGTTTGTTCTCCAAAGCACCTGAGGGCAGGACAAGAAGCAGCAGATGGAAATTGATCCAGGAGAGATCCAACCTAGAACTAAGGAGAAATTTCCTGACAGTTAGAACAATTGATCAGTAGAAAAGCTTGCCTTCGGAAGTTGTGGGTGCTCCAGCACTGGAGGTTTTTAGGAAGAGATTGGACAGCCATTTGTCTGAAATGATATAGAGCAGTGGTTCTCAACCTGTGGGTCATGACCCCTTTGGGGGTCGAACGACCATTTCACAGGGGTCGCTGCGTGCGTTAGCCCGCCATCTTGGTGCCACCGTCACTGCAGGGGTGAAATGTTCCCGGTTCGGCCGTGCCTGCGGGTCGCTGGACAGCCAGTAGCGACAGAAGCAGGAGACTTCACCCACCCGCCCGGATGCCGCCATTTGGGTTCTTTTACCCTCTGCGCATGCGCAGAACGCTTTGCGCATGCGCAGAGGGTAAAAGAACCCAAATGGCAGCGTCCGGGTGAAGTCTCCCGCTTCCGTCGCTATCAGCTGTCTGGTGACCGGCAGGCAAGCCCGAACTGGGAGCATTTCACCCCTGGTGCCACGCCCCCTTTGTCACCTCATCCTGCGCGGGGAGGGGGCAAGGAGGGGTTGCGGCGGCGGGGGGAGGTCACAGAGGGGGTCGTGGCATTAGAAAGGCTGAGAACCACTGATATAGAGTTTCCTGCCTGAGCAGGGGGTTGGACTAGAAGATCTCCAAGGTCTCTTCCAGTCCTATTATTCTGTTCTGTTCTGTTCCAACTGTTGTGTAACATCTCCAAGGTCATCTGTAGGGTTTCCTACACCAAGACTGAACATGGAACTTTAGCCTATAAATCACACACTCTGCCACTGACTCACACAGAATTTCAAAACCAAATGATTGTCTTTTCACCATCTCCTTGTTCTACCAGTCTACCAGTTCAGTTTCCAGACTGATTTGGAAGGCTAATTGAACTCTTAGCAACCATCTTGTTAAAACATGCTTCATTATATGTATGTTACAGTGTCTTTTCTTCTATAAGGTAGAAAAATTAGACCACAGGCTTGCTGTCTATAGGGCAGCTCATTTCCCTTTCTTTGATGCTGAAGAAAAAGCAATAACTTTTTTTCACTCAAGATGAAAAGAAGTAAAGTTATGGAACAACAACAATAACCTGTTGCATCACTGGCACATACTTGGTTACTTGGATTATCATGAAATATTTGGCGGTAGCCACCAACATCAATCTTTATCTGAACAAATAAATTAGTAATTTGTTTCACTAGTTTAGCCATGGGAAATGCTTCTATTTAATGTATATGGTTCTCATTTGAATAGACCTAATTTATTTTACTTTTCTCAGTCCAGCAATAAAGGGTTTAATGAAGAGCATCAAATTCACTTTCCTCTGAAGTTCGCCATCAAAGAGTTGTTATAATTCAACTACGGAATTAGCTGTTGAACCAGGAAAATGTCTGTAATATGGAGTGTCCCATTGTACCCCATAAAATACACAGCTGAATAATTCTGAAAAACTGTAACATATAATTAGAAAAGTAGAATATTAGCCTCTGAAAAGGTAGGGGCAGGGGTGAAATGCTCCCGGTTCGCTCGTACCTGTCGGTCGCCGTAGAGCTGTTCAGCAAGGTAGCGCGAGGCACCGCCCACCCGCCCGGACGCTGCCTGGATGCCACCATTTGGGTTCTTTTATCCTCTGCACATGCGCAAAGCGTTCAGTGCATTCGCAGAGGATAAAAGAACCCAAATGGCGGCGTCCGGGCGGGTGGACGGCACCTCGCGCTACCTTGGCGACCGGCTCTACGGCGACTGACAGGTACGAGCGAACCAGGAGCATTTCACCCCTGGGTAGGGGAGAGGGAGGGAGAGAGGGAGGGAGTGTGAGAGAGAGAGAGAGAGAGAGAGAGAGAGAATTCTAGAACAACTGTACACTTGACAAAATGCAAGGCAATAATTCTGTGAAAGTACACACCTAGGAATAATGAATTTTTCTATACCGTTACTTCTCTAAAAGTGGCTCCATATTAATCCTGTCCCTAACATTTTCTGACTAACTGCTACAGTCCCTTGATATCCATACAATACAGAGTTGGAGAATTGTACAAAGACTATGAAGTTGTAAGCGAGTGGGATTGGACACAAAGGATGACAACAGAAACTCAGTGATGGAAGTGAAGCATGATCAATAAATAACCATGACATAGTATAGATTTTCATATATATCATTGGTCAGCAATCGCAATCCAAATATGTCGGTGGTTTTGCTTTTAGTTTATTAAGCTGCATACTTCCTATGGCACAATGCATAGAATGATCAATTTCACGGAATCAAAATTAGCCAATTACTTTTAATGTTTTTTTTTCTATGTTTAGGTCTACATTTGAGAAAATGGACATGCTTGTCGTCAAAGGGCTCAGTGAACACAATAGCTTTATTTGATGCTTATGCATATTTATCAGAGGATTGCATTGTATTCATTCTAGAAACACATGAGCTAAGTGATTTAGGAAGATGAAAATGTAAAGTAATTTTAGAGTTGAGTTTGACTGCTTTAACCTTACCTGGATGTTTCTCATATTTCTTACTCCTGAATTTTTCTCAAATCCCCAGTTTTACTTATACGACGGGACTTCCTAGAACTGACCAGGTTGAGTCATAGAATATAGAATAACAGAGTTTGAAGGGACCTTGGAGGTCATCTAGTCCAACCCCCTGCTCAGGCAGGAGGCTCTATACCATGTCCAGACTCTTCTTAAAAGCCTTCAGGGATGTAGAACCCACAACTTCTGAAGGCAAACCATTCCATGTTTTATGCTCTCACTGTCAGGTAATTTCTCCTCAGTTCTAGCTTGCTTCCCTCCTTGATTAGTTTCCATCTATTGCTTCTTGTCTTGCCTTTTGATGCTTTGGAAAATAAGTTGACCCCCTCTTCTTTGTGGTAGACCTTCAAATATTGGTAGTTGGTAGTTAGGCTGTTGGTTTGAGCTCCAAGCTTGGCAATTTGCTTGCAAACATTTCAGCACCATTGGAGGAGACATCATCAGTGTGCTTTGAATTGTCAATTGACAATTTGAATTGACAATTCAAAACGCACTGACAATGTCTCCTTGAATGGTGATGAAACATTTGCAACCAAATTGCCAAGCTTGGAGCTCAAACCAACAACCTAACTTATCTTTTTCTTTTCTTTTTTATATTTTTCTTAGTTTGTGTTAGTCTTTTATCTTTGCATTTATAAGCTCTAATAAAACTATTGCAAAAAAGAGGATGGATTGGCAGATTGATAGCTCTTCCTCAATTTTATGGGAGGTGGAATATAATCATTCTTAGTTGATGGTGCAAATTGTTAAGGAATGACCCTTTGGCATGCTAACCAGTTATACAACCTCAGGCTTTAAAGGAGTGCAGATGGGATATTTTTTTTGAAAAAAATCCTCAGTATGGAAAAACCTATAAAACAATCTTGCTAAACATTACAGGGTTAAAGTCCACTGAAGGACTCAGAATCCCTGACATTTTCAGTCTGTTCTGTCAACCAGTGGGGTAGCAGCAAATATTGCAACATCCTGCATGGTTAAGACTTTTATGAAATCAAGTCTTACATTTGACATTGATTCAAACGGAGTCGGGCCAACTCCCAATCTGAAGAATCTTGCCACATCTGAATCTCAGATCTTAAATCTGATTTTGATTGTGGCTGATTTGCATCCCCTCAGCCTATGTAGCTGAATCTTACATATCTTAAGATAGAAAGAGCTCAAGGGAATATTTGCATACTAACGAAGCATTGCTCAAGGAGAACGAGGAGATATTAATCAGAAGGCAGAAAGATTTTGCCACCAGCACAGTTAACACTGTTCTCTTCACCTGCGTCCCTTAAAAGTTAAAGGTACATAAAGACATGGTTAAAGAGCAATACCCATAAATTACCCTGACAGTTGAGGTGATTAAAGCACATGCTTTGATTGCAGCCATTAATCTCTAAAACTCTCCCCATGTTTAATTTAATTATACCCAGGTGTATATTTCTTTTTAATTTATTAGTTTTGTCGGTCACCACTTTCACTGTTATGATAGCGTTTGTAAAGGGGTAACATAGCTATATAGATTGACATACCGGAAATTAAAATGTAAACACTGATTCTCAATGTCAAACAGGGTTTTTTTAAAGGGACATTTCATACACAAGGCTGCAAGACACCAACGTTTGTCACTGTAACCACAGTTTAGTTTCAAACTAAGTGTATTTATCTTACATGGATTGTTGTTTTAAGTATGCTAATATGTTTCCCTCTTCATTTGTTCATTCTCTGGGCTAATGTTTTTCAGTGTTATTCAGCTTTTAAGGCTGTTTGATTCTTTTAAAAAAAAAAAATCTTTACACTTTTGAAAGTGGCATATTTTTTTCCTAGTCTGTATGGTTCGGAATTTCAGAGCCATAAACCCATGATTAAACTTAAAACAAAATGGGGCGGCAAGGTGTAATAACTGCACACAGTGCAAATTATTATATCAAAATAATATTGGGGGAATATAAAAGGAAAATGGACTTACTCGGCGGTCTAAGCACTGAATTTGCTTGAAAGAAAATCAACACCTTGCTTCCTGGGGTTTAAGGCAAGTACTGTGACACTTCATATATTTCTCAATTTTTTTTTTTTTAATCATTGGTATATATAGACTTTTCATTTCCAGCAATCTTTGTCCTTAGCATTTTCTCATATCGCAGTGACACTTAATATATTTCTCAATTTTTTTTTTTTTAATCATTGGTATATATAGACTTTTCATTTCCAGCAATCTTTGTCCTTAGCATTTTCTCATATCGCACAGATACAGACTGATAGAAATAATAGTTCTGTGTACAAACAGTGAAATCATTATTGGAATGACAAAATAATAGCTAGGCAAAAATAGTGTCTCTAGGACTGTTACAAAACCACACATTTGTGGCAATAGATAAAAATATTTGGGAGAAAACAGTCTGAAAATGCAAAACTTCATGCTGTTCAAAGTGGAATGAACATATTAAGTGGTTGTAGAATTCTGTTGAATGGGGAAGGAATTTAGACTGAGACATAGAATGGTGTCTCTTGAAAAAGCACATTATTTCCATAACTATAGTTGCTTGGGCATGCACATTCACTTATAAATAGCCTCATAAGGGAGTGGCAAATGGGGCCTGGGTGATGAGATTGAAAGTTTGGGGCTTGATCAAGGTTCATCAGCAAGTCTGTGGCAGAGCCTCAAAGAGAAGGTATCTGGTTTGGAGTTTAGCTACATCCTTGATGCATAGCTGTGTCTCTTCATCATAGCTACGTCTAGGTCTTCAACATAGCTGTGTCTCTTCAACAAAGGTGACTCTGCAATCTCAAACTCAGACTGAGTATAGCCAACTACTCAACAAGTGACTAAGGTTGTAGGCAGTGGTGGGTCGCTACCGGTTCGCACCGGTTCGGGCGAACCGTTAGTGATAATGTGGCCTGGGTCACTGAACCGGTAGCAATGGCTGGCTGGCCCCACCCCCGAACCGGTCCCCTGTGTCGCCACTCGCTCACTCGCCCCACCCACCCGACGCTCGCTCGCCCCGCCCGACGCTCGCCCTGCCTCGCCTTCACCATGCGCATCCACAGAACTGCCTCCTCCTGCCTACACACAGGTAAGCATTCACACTGGCCTACCCCCCATCCCCACCGGGCTAGTGTCTCCCAAAGCCACCAGCGTTGCAGCCACGGTGGGGACAGGGGGCGGCCCGGCTACTACACCGGTAGCTTTAGGAGACACTAGCCTGGTGGGGACAGGGGGTGGCCTGGCCGCTGTCCCCCTCCCTGCCAGTCTAGCATCTCCCAAAGCCGCTGGCGTTGCAGGAGTGGCAGGGATGGGGGCAGCCCGGCAAGCTTCACAGCCACGTGACTGTGAAGCTTGCCAGCCACCACCCCCCTCCGTGCCAGGCTAATGTCTCCCAAAGCCGTCGGCATTGCAGGAGCGGCAGGGATGGGGGGGTGGCCTGGCAAACTTCACAGCCATGTGGCTGCAAAGCTTGCCAGCCGCTGCCCCCTCCCCGCTGGGCTAGCATCTCCCAAAACCGCCGGCATTGCAGGAGCGGCAGGGACGGGGGGCGGCCCTGCAAGCTTCGCAGCCGCGTGGAGGAGGAGGTTATATTTCAGAGTCTTGGGGCAAAGGCCCAGCCCCCCCAAAAATAGCGGTGGTTGGGGCAACAGGGGCCTGTGTGTGTGTGTCCCTCCACAAGGACTTTGAGGCAGACACCGTGCCTCTGAGGAAAAGAGGCGTCGAAGCCCTGGCTGTCACCTGGGAGGGGACCGCAGAGGGACACATCATACGCCCGTCGCCCTCGTCACTGCTACTTTTTCTCTCGGCTTCTCAGCGCGGTGTCTGCCAGTGTCTCCCTTCACTCCTTGCACACGCCGGTAGGTTGTAGGTTCCTACTGGTTGTAGGATGCTGGTAAAATGAGAATTGTGAGTCAAGCAGAGGTGCTGTGTGCAATTAGTTGGATGAGGTCCCAGAAACCTTTTGATAATTAATTCATGTATCAGTTTTAGCTCAGTGAGGTGCCTGGATTCACAATTACAGATTTCCTGATGTATCTTCTTTTCTGGTGCTCTAAATAATTTTTCTTGGACCGTCCAAGATAATTTAAATTACCAAGATTTAATTTCATGTTTGGTAATTTAAATTTCTCTATTTCTCTATAATCTGAAGGAACTGCAGATTGAACCTGCAGTTCTGCAGGGAGAGTTCTAGCTTGGCCTGCTGTTAGATCAGCTCTCTTGCAAAGATGTGGGCAACTCTTTCTACTCAGAAAGCTAGATTATCCCTCATCTTCCAATTGATCAGCCTGTTGCTTGGTGGAATGGATTGATGGCTTTTTTCCACTTCTTATGTCAACTAGAAGTTATAGCGAGCAGGATTATTGGGATGATGCAGTAGTGGGTTCTACTTACCTTTGCTACCAGTTCGGGAATGGGAGCGTTCATTCTTTTTTGATGACGTCCGGGCGGGTGGGCGGAGCCTCCCGCCACCGCCGCTACTGGTTCGCCGTCCCAGGTTGAACCGGTAGCAACCCACCACTGGGATGATGGTGGAGTAAGATGTGTGTGATGTTTCTGTGTATATCTCTGTGCTATGTGTAGGAATTCAAAAGCAGCTTTGAGCACTCTGAGAGGCTTTGATCACCATCGTTTTCATAGAGGTCAGAGGCCGATGTCCAAGAACCAAAGAATGGCCAATGATCTTAAATGGATAGAGGCAGAGCAAAAGGGGAATGAGGACACCTTCTTCTTCTCTGACTTCTTCTCCTCTTTCTAACATTCCCTCCTGCCCCCTCTCATTCCCTGCTATGGAACAGGAAAGGGACAGATAATTTTACCAGAGGATTGGGCAGGATTTTTGGATAGGATTTTTCAACCTAGCCAGGGCTAGGTTGAAAAAAATAGAGACCCTCTGATAACTGGACACAGACTCTC
Source organism: Thermophis baileyi (assembly GCA_003457575.1). Classification (NCBI taxonomy): domain Eukaryota; kingdom Metazoa; phylum Chordata; class Lepidosauria; order Squamata; family Dipsadidae; genus Thermophis; species Thermophis baileyi. The sequence continues at coordinate 990,828 of QLTV01000770.1, read as the reverse complement.
AGCTGAATACATATTATATGCCTAATGGCCATTGCCAAATCAATTCTCCATAGATTTGTCTATTCAGGTGCTTAATCAAAGTTTACAATCAGTTCAAAGCTTGCTTTTCACTGAATAAACATTCTTAAAACAATGTTCATGTTCTCAAGAGTGCTGTTTTATTTTTTCAAAGTGATAGATTTGACAACCTCTCTTTAGACCACTATACATCATGTTTAAAACTCCAGGACACAGAACTGCTGCTATTATTATTTCCACATTGGCACTCATAAAGCACATGGAATGAAAACTATTATATGCTGGTGTGGTGTATAACTGTTAACAGCTTTGTCCACTAGCTCTAATTTCTCACCAACAATTGATAAAGAAATCTATACGATAAAGTGACTACAGCAAAGGAATATTCAGCAAAGAATTTTTATGGAACTTAAGTTCTAAAAATTGTCCCCAGGCAAACATTAGTTTTTGGCAGAAGTCCTATTAGAGAATGAGAAGTACTTATTATCCTATATGCATAGTATGAGCGTGCAATTTGCCAAACATATGTTGTGACACCAATGAGCACATGACAGAGCTCTTATTTTAAGAAAATGCTAAAATAACAAAACCTAAAATAACAAAACATGAATGAATACATGGCTGGTCATATCATACCAAATTTCAGAGAGGGAGAGAGAGAGAGACATTAAATAGGACTGGAAAAACTTTCATTTTGCATTCTGCCTCCCCCCCCCTTTTTTTTTTTAAAGGTAGGATACCATCTTTTTCCTATTGCTTATGCAAGTTTCTTTTACTTTTAATCACTTTATAATGACTGGAGATTGTTTGAGATATTTTGAGACTGTAGTTGCAGCTTTAATTACTCAATCTAGAGACTTTTGATAAGTAATGGAACTGAACAGATGCTGAAGCTAGGGTGGTGGGTGGTTGGCAACGCATGTACCGCCTTAGTATTTGATTATGTACTATTTCAAATGCTGAGAAGAAGGAGGAGCTTTCAGTGGTTCTATAGATTAACATGAATGAGATGATTTGGAAATGAATGATGTCAGGGTGTCTATAAAGTAAGACAAATTATGTTCATCAATGAAACAGGTTTCTTTTTATATGTGGAGATTCCCTGTCCTCCCCTCCCCACCCTTGCCCTCCCCTTCTCCTCTCCTCTCCTCTCCTCTCCTCTCCTCTCCTCTCCTCTCCTCTCCTCTCCCTTTCCTTCATGGGGTAGTAGTGTATAATTAAAGGATATTTATTTACAAATGAAGGTAAATATACAACAAAACCTCTGGTCACGGTGACCGACCCAGTTTGGATCCTGCAATATTTATTTAATTAGAGGAAATTATTAAAAGAATGCATTATAAAGATGGGATGAATATATCACATTGCTCCTAGAAGCACGAGGCTGAAGACACAAGCCTGATAATCAGCCTGAAGATGACGAATGAGACTTCGTCGAAACGTTGCAATGACATCTCCAACTTCACGCGGGAGAAAACCCGAATAACCACAGACCTACATACAAATACCCGCGAAAACCTC
>QLTV01000770.1:968054-983866 GCA_003457575.1 Thermophis baileyi | reverse complement strand
ATAGATAGATAGATAGATAGATAGATAGATAGATAGATAGATAGATAGATAGATAGATTAGACATTAGACACTGAAATTAAAATATTAAAATTAACAACAAGCAGATAAAAGAACCAATGCTTAGATGGCATAGAGGTGGGATCTTTTCGTAACACAAATAGACTAAACAAGTTGTTTGGTTTACTCAATTTTTCAAAAGCCTTAGCAAAAGTCTCAGTATTCTAAATTTGTTTGGTTCTATAATCCATTTAAAACTTTCTTACATTAAATTCTTATTTAGTTTTTTTGGCATTTGTTTTGCATTCTTTAAACTATTAGTTAGCCTTTCTTCTACTTTAAGATGAAATTTTACTCACCAGGTAGTTTTTCAAATTTGTTGATTGGAAGATCTTTTAAAACTGAAAAATAATCGTAAATTAAAAAGTTATTAGAAAGTGAGGTGGACAAACCCAGTGTCCTTAAAAGTTCCACCATGGTTTTCTTAACTCTTGGTCCCCACATTTCAACTGCTGTTATATAGTTTCCTTGTGAAGAGTAGCCATTTAGAGGACAAGTGGACAATCTCTCTCTTCTCCTTGTCCAGAGAGGTTCTGTTAAAGGCAGCTTGCTGTTGGTCCATCAGTAATTGCTGCATCATCTTCTCCACTCTTTTGGAGACATCTAGTTCGCCATTTTCCTCACCCAAAAGTCCAAGACTTGGCATATGGTTCCTAAAATGATTTTACTTTTTTTAAAATATAATAAAATTTATGACGTTCAGACTGTGTCATGTATATGTTGATTAGAATATTATGTTTGTGGACTGAGAATAATGCAGTAAATTTATTTGTTTTTTTAATCAGATTGCTTATCAAAAAATTTAAAGCAAAATATCAGGGCAGTATTTGCTGCAACTAAATAAAATCATCTATTTTTCCTGCTCTGTCTTTTGATGCTACTTCTAAGCACTTTTAATGTTCCAAAACAGAAATGTGCTTCTGATGGACTTCAGAAGATTATTTTCAACTCCTATTTTCATGTTTCTTTTCATTAGAAATGCAAAAGTTTCAGTTCCTTGGATGATAGAATAAGGTAGATATTTAAAAATCACACAATGCAATAATATTTCTGTTATTCCTAAGCATAAATGGAAACTAATCAGAGGATATCTGTGTAATGCTTACCTCTTTCAAATAAGCACAAGTTTTCCTTTCTTCTTTTTGGCACTAAAAGAGAGGCTTCTGAATATTGTTGTCAAATAGTACCATAGAAATATGAAATCTTCTAAAACTTGTTTCTACCTGCTTGGTTATGTTCTCTTCTATGCTTAAACAAAGAATTTTATAAATGGTGAGCTTGTGCTGCAGTTGTAATGGCCAAGCCTTGCACTGTTATTCCCTTGAAAGAAGGACACAGATGTTCACCTTAAAAAAAAGAAAGAAAGAAAGAAAGAAAAAGAAAACAGGGTTAGTTTCTTCCAAAATGCAACTCATTCTATTCTTTACCATTTCTCATTCAAAAACATTGGCCCACTTTTATTGCTTAGAGCAGGGGTGTCAAACTCAATTTCATTGAGGGCTGCATCAGGGCTGTGGTTGTCTCAAGAGTTCCAAGCTCTGGGCCTAAACCAGTAATTAAGACACCATGCATTGTGAGGCTTACTAGATTTAATGATCTGGACTCTGGCACACAATGAGTTCCCAAAAAAAACCCCCCAAACGGATGTAAAGTCAGTGCTGGGAGCATCCGCCTCCCAGCGCGGTTTGTCTAGGCGAGCCACGCCCTTCTGCCAGCGCAATCCTTGCTCCATTGTCAGCTGTGCATAGGAACAGCCGATTGGATGCTGCCTGGTCGATCCACGGCCCCAAACAGCTGATCGTCGGCCAGTTGGTGTTGCGGCGTCGAATAGCTGATTGTCAGCTCGTAACTGGTGCTTCTAAGCCTGGCGGGCAGCTTGCCTTGCGCCTCCCCACCTCCCCATTGCACAGCTGATCTGCGGGCCGCTCTCCGCCGAACAGCTGATATGCAGAATTCTTTGGCATGCTGATGCAGCCTCCGGGTCTACACCCCCCATCACCAGTGCAGGAGCTCCTTCCTTCCCCTGGTATGGCAAACCCTGGGGTTTTGGGGTTTGACAGGCATCTCCCCTCTATCAGGGCCACACCTGAAAGACAGTAAGCAAAAGCAGTGAGTACATATGGCAATAGACCATTACACCCAACCTCCTGAATCCCACCCCGGTTTGTGGGGATATTCCTTATGAAACTTGTTAATCAGTCAGGCCTTCTGTACATCTCGACTCACCACTCAGGAGGCTTCTGTGATGGGATATCCCTTCCATCAGACCAGGTATTGCAGCCAACACCTATGTAATTGTGAATCCAATACCCAGTCGATCTCATAATGGGTCTCCCCCCCCACCTCCATAGGGCCGGGTAATGGTGATGGTTGTGGCCGAGTGGAGGCCTCCTCTACAGGTTTCAGCAGACTGCTGTGGAATATGGGGTGTACTTTATCCAACAATCGGGGTAGCTGCAGCTCCACTGTTACAAGGTTAATTATCAGCACAATGGGGAACAGGCCCAGGAACTTCGGACCTAATTTCTGACAGGGTACCCTTAATTTTAAGTACTTGGTTCCCCCACCTGGAACATCTTCTGCAGAGCCCATTTCCTGTTGGCCTGTACCTTCTGGGTCTCTGCAGCTTTCCACAAGGCTATTTTCATGGCTCCCCACACCCCTTGCAAGGTGTCTATCCATTCCTTTGGGCTGACAGGGGTAGGGGCTTCTCGAAGGTATTCAGGTATGGGAACAAAGTCTATTCCATGCACCACTCTGAAGGGGGTAAACCCTGTACTGCTGTGGACAGCGTTGTTGTATGCCACCTCTGCAAACGGCAGGAGTTCTGCCCAATTGGTTTGCTGGTAGGTGACATAGAACCTTCCACTATGGCGTTGGTCCTCTCTATTGTCCCGTTAGTACTTGAGTGGAATGCAAAGCTTGAACCCTGGGAAGACCCTATCATCTGGACAAACTCCCGCCAGAACTTGGCTGTGAATTGTACCCCCCGATCCAAAATGATCCTCCACGGCACGCCATGGAGGCGATAGATATGCAGTAGGAAGAGTTTAGTCAATTTCCATGCCGACGGCAAACAGGGGCAGGGTACAAAATGGGCCTGTTTTGAAAACAGATCGATGACCATCCATATGATGTTTCCTCTTCACATTGGGTAGACAAGGCCGAAGCCACACTGGTTCAATGTTTCCCCTTCGCATTGGGTAGACCAGGCCAAAGCCATGTTGGCCCGATTTTTCCTCTTCACATTGAGTAGACCGTGACGAAGCGACCAGGGCTGGCCCCTTACATTTTCCAGAACAGCCCCACGGGCCGAATCCGACCACATCGTGGGCCGGATCCAGCCCACGGACCTTGTGTTTGTCACCCCTGGCTTAGAGTGTCCTATTTAAAGAAAAGATGCAGCACTGGCTATTGAACAAATACCATTTCTCCTATCAAAATCCACCTTTATATGTAAAGGCAGGTTTAATGCAGAGTTTCATAGTTACCTAAATGACACAGTATCCAAAATATTTACAGTGATATACTTGTGTATAATTGCAACGTATAAATAATATGTTCATTGTATTATTTTTGTGTACCTTCTCAGGTGGCTTATGTGGTATTTATCCATAATACTGAAACTGTTTTTTTTCCTTTTTTTTCAAAGTGGTAGCAGAAAATTAAATAATAGAGGGAACTAGAAGTAGTGACTTTTAGGGCATTTTAGCAGGTTTAGGAAGGGGCAAGAGTAGAAAGAGTAGTTGCTTGTCATCCAGGGCCCCTTTATATGAAAGACAAGACAAGACAACACAACACATACAACACAAAATAAGATGCAGTTTGGCTAGCCTCCAGCTGGTGATGTCACCATTTCATTCAAAGCATTGTTTTGGTTATATTGTAAATATTGCAAAACCACTATATTATATTTTTTATTACCCAGAACAATGAGACTTCTCACACAAGCCAAATATAAGTATTGCTTGGCGAGAGTGGGACTTTATTCTAAACATGTTTAAACAATTAATTTTCATCTGTTCCTGATTTGTTCTAGGATTAACAAAAGAAAATGTAGGCAGGAGGAAGAAAAAAAATAAATATTTCTCAATTTTTCTTTTTAATTTAAGGAGGCATTTTTGAAAGTCACCCAAGGCACTGTGTTCCACTCTCTAGCATAGTAAGACAAATTAAATAAACTTCTGAATGTTTCCCCACAGTAAAAAGACGATCTTGAAGTCCTTTGAAAGTTCTCAAAAACCCTACATTGTTAATATTAATAAATCTGTGCAGATCTCTACAGAAATAGAATAGAATAATCCTAGATGATGTTACAAGAAAAATGTAGAAACAGAATTACATTTGTGTACATGGGTTCTCACAACAGCTCCAACCAAACAAACCTCTTTTCAAAATAATGTCTGTCATTCTATCCTTTGCCAGGTAGGTCCTACCAAATTTTTCCCTTGGCAGGTAGCTGTAATTGGAGGGTGGCTTCTATCTAGATCAGCGGTTCTCAACCTGTGGGTCGTGACCCCTTTGGGGGTCGAACGACCATTTCACAGGGGTCGCCGCGCGCGTTAGCCTGCCATCTTGGTGCCACCGTCACTTGCAGGGGTGAAATGCTCCCGGTTCGGCCGTGCCTGCGGGTCGCTGGACAGCCGGTAGCTACAGAAGCGGGAGACTTCGCCCACCCGCCAGAACGCTTTGCGCATGCACAGAGGGTAAAAGAACCCAAAAGGTGGCGTCCGGGCGAAGACTCCCGCTTCCGTTGCTATCAGCTGTTCGGTGACCCGCAGGCAAGCCCGAACTGGGAGCATTTCACCCCGGGGGGGGGGGGGTCGCGGCATTAGAAAGGTTGAGAACCACTGATCTAGATTTTACTCCATTCCTAAGCAGGATGTTGCATAGGTCACTGGTACAGTCAAATGCATTACTAATTATACCCTTAGAAAAGTGCTACATTCACATTAGTTTGAATTAGTAAGCTTGAACCCAGTTGGAATTAATTTTGCTAGTGAAATGTTATCTGTCCTTTGTGGCTTTTATTATTTACATTGCTTTTGATTTCTTTTGCTATTTTTTATTATTTTAGTCCAACACATCTATGTTTCAGGTTGAACTGATAAGACCTAAGGGTAAGAATTGTTCTAATTAAAATAAAATATCACAATTATGAAAGAGAATGTTTTGGAAACCCACATTTCCAAACTAAGGTCTGATGTCCAGCTTTCCTATTATAAAATTCTATTTGAATATAGACACGTAAATTATTTTTTTAAACTGGTGTAATTTTGTTTTGCAACATACAGCAGACTACAATATGCTTTACTTTGCACAAGGACAGTAAGAATAATTAGTGTAATTCATGATGAGACAGAAATGCCTTGATTTCTCTAGAGCCTTATTCTGTTCCAAGATACAAAATTACTTTCTTGAAGACAACAGATTCTCCTTATGCATGTATACACTGTGGCATAGTAAGTTGATTTGATTGAAAATGGGTTGTAGTTTGTATCCAGGTTAGAAACCAGGAGTAACATCCTGAAGAAGCATGCCCAATGTGCTGGCTTTCCAACCAGTTCAAGAAAAAGAGTTATTTTTCCTTCTTTTTCTCCTTATCTCTAATTTAGAAATGAAAATAAAGCACAGCTGTCTAAAGGAAGAGTTAACATATCAAAGCACTGATTAATTTTAGCAATTATCTTCTAAGATAAGGGAGGGGTTGAAAGAGACTGGAATTATCTCTCTGTGTTTGTTTGTTTGTGTGTGTGTGTGTTTGTTTGTGTATTTGGGTGCTATCAAGTCAGTGTTGAGTCCTGGTGACTGCATAGATGAATTCCTGCAATTCATATTTTGGCAAGATTTCAGAAGTGGCTTGCCCTTGTCTGATTCGTAGGGCTGAGACAGAGTGATTTCTGATGCTTTGGAAAATAAGTTGACCAGCTCTTCTTTGTGGCAGCCCCTCAAATTTTTTTGGTGAATGTGTATGTCTGTTAACATAAAACAATTGTATGCTAAAAATATAAGCACAAATTATTTACTTTATTTGTGCTATAACAATAAAATATCACAATGGGACTTTGAATGGGAGTTTCCTGAATATTATATTTGGATAAAGTTGGTATAAGATGTTTTATCATTGGTATAGTATCATTGATTGTTAATATGGATGCTTTATTCATCAAGTATATTATTCTATGGAGATTCTCAATCATCCAGGTCATGGTTGTCCCAAAGGTGCTTCTTCAAGAGGCAACTGGACTTATTGGTTTTTCTTTGAAGATGTTTCGCTTCTCATCCAAGAAGTTTCTTCAGCTCTGACTGGGTGGTGGGGAATGGAAGGATTTATATTCCTTACAGACAGCTGGTCATTTGTATTCTTTTAGAGAATCGTTGAGGTCATCTGGAGGTTTATCTGTGTCATCAGGGTCACCTGAGTAGTGCAAATGGGTGTGGAGCCTTCTTGGAACTGTTGAAAGGACTGTGTTGTAGACTGGAGATAGATGATGTTGTATCCCTTCCCCTCTGTTGGGAGAGGGCTGTTCAATTTTGACATAGATGGCCTCTTTGACCCCTCTTTCAAACCAGTGGTCCTCTCTGTCCAAAATGTGGACTTTGCTGTCTTCAAAAGAGTGGCCTTTGTCTTTTAAATGCAGATGGACTGCTGAATCTACTCCTGATGGGTTTGTTCTCCTATGTTGTGCCATGTGTTTATGAAGTGGTTGTTTTGTTTCCCAATGTACAGATCTACAAATTGCTCACTGCATTGTACTGCATATACCATGTTTCTCAGTTTGTGTCTGGGTGTTTTATCCTTGAGGTGGACAAGCTTCTGCCTTAGTGTATTCTTGGGTTTGAAGTGTGCACGTATGATGTGTTGACTGAAGATCCTCCTGAGCTTTTCCGATATTCCTGCAATATATGGAATTCCTGTATGGAATGCCAACGTTGGTTTGTTTATTGTTCTCTGTTTTTGTCTGTTGTCTCCTGTAGGGTCTTTTTTGAGATTTGATGGCCCACTTGGGATAGCCACACGTCCTGAGAGCTTCCTTGGTGTGTTTTAGTTCTTTTTCTTTCCCATCTTTGCTGGTAGGCAGGGCTTGCGCTCGGTGGTGAAGGGTTCTGATGACTCCCATTTTGTGCTCAAGATTCAGACAGTTGGCAACTGACCAAGGGTGAAATTCAGCAGGTCCTGACAGGTTCTGGAGAACCGGTAGCGGAAATTTTGAGTAGTTCAGAGAACCGGTAGCGGAAATTTTGAGTAGTTCGGAGAACCGGCAAATACCACCTCTGGCTGGCCCCAGAGTGGGGTGGGAATGGAGATTTTGCAGTATCCTTCCCCTGCCACACCCACCAAGCCATGCCCACAGAACCGGTAGGGAAAAATTTTGAATTTCATCCCTGCAACTGACCCACATTTATGATGGTTGCAGTGTCCCAGAATCATGTGATCACCCTTTGTAAACTTCTGACAAGCAAAGTCAATGGGTAAAGCAGAAACCATGTTATTTACTTAACAACTGCAATGATTCACTTAACAATTGTGGCAAGAAAGGTCGTAAAATGGACCAAAACTCACTTAACAACTGTCTCGCTTAGCAACGTAAATATTGGGCTCAATTGTGGTCGTAAGTCAAGGACTGCCTGTAGTCTTTCATTTTCCATCTTTGAATCTGAACTCAGCTTCTTCGTATTCAGAGCACTGCAGTCTCAAGGCAAAAATATTTTTTTTTATTTAAAAGACTTTTTATTTAAAGACTTCATACTAGTCAAATCAGCATCCAAGATTAACTGAAATTCTGACAGTAACAATTTCCCTCTACAGTGCTCATTTCGGAAGCTTTATGAAAGACCTTTGTTGATTTCTCCCATTTCTCTAGAAAGATATGCAGTATCACAAAAGTACTGTATTGTTGTCTTTCTAAATAGCGAAACAGGACACTTTTGCAAATGAGCAGCAATTCTGGGTCCTCATACTACAGAGATATGTCAGGACCCAGCATATTGTATTTTCCCCGATGTGGATTTTGTTTTTAGTGTTGGCTTAAACAACTGGTGTTTTTCATGTACATGAAAATGCAAGAGAATCTAATTGGTTCATAGGAAGGAGAGCTGCTGCTTTTATTTGTAGTAAGAAGAGCGATTTTAACTTCAAATCACAGCCTGCAATCTTTGCTGCTAATTGCCAGATCAGTTTTTCCCCAATGTAAGGTTTAGGTTTCAAAGGAATGTTTGCTAAATTAGCTCTTTTGCCCTTGCTTATCTTACATTGCAGAACTATTGAACAATTTCACCCTTTTCCTGCACAGGTTTTTTCCTTGCTTAGCTCAGTATTCCCCAATAGTCATTACTGAATACCACAAATGACTGATTCAGTGTACAGAAAAATGTGACAAATAAGGTCAAAAGATGCCTTTATATCAGCACCTTTTCTAGCTTACCTTTTCAAAAACAGGAGAAATGTTCGGGAATGGGTAACACAAGGATGCCTTGTATGACATGTTAAAATGAACGTGTTCAAAGCACAACTGTATGTCTTATTTTTATTACTGAATTCTCTACCATTTTGGCATTCTTTCTTCTACGATCTTCATTTGCATTGCCTTTACATGCCAGTGAGAAATGATCTGGAGGAAAAACAGCTCATTGTGCTTTGTCTTTTAACAACTAAAATATGGATATATATCAGGTGATAATTAAAAAGTCGGCGTAAATTTGAAAACAACCAACAGCGTTCTCAGAACTCAATAAACAGCTTCAGCCTCTTTTTTAAATGCAAAAAGAAATTTGAATTCTTTGATAATCAGATGCCTTCTTGAGTCTGGTATCTAAGTAAGGTTTTCGTAAAGATTTCAAGACTATAAGATGCAAGAAATTTTCCTACTTTCAGTTCTTTTCTGTGCATTATGGGAAGTATGATTTTTTTAAAGCTAAATGGAGTTGAGAGAAATTCATTGTCAACAATATGAGCTTAAAAGAATGACAAAAGCGAAAAAATCAAAACAAAACAAAGCCCTGAACTGCAGTGTTAGAGTTTAGCAACTAAGGCATATTAAATAGTTTTATGTTTCAAAGGATCACAACGAAATGGGGAAAAATCAGTTAAAAAGAAACAGAGAATAAAATATAGGGCCTGATTAGTACAAGCCAGTGTTGGGCTACAAATTTTTTAACAACTGGTTCTGTGCCCTAATGACTGGCTGGGTGGGTGGGTGGGCATGGCCAACTCGATGTCACTTACATCGAGGGGCGCTTCACCTTGCCCGCCCTCTCATGACCATGGGGATGCTGCAACAGTTGTAAGTGTGAAAAACGGTCATAAGTCACTTTTTTCAGTGACATTGTAACTTTGAATGATCACTAAATGAACTGTTGTACTTGTACAAAAATACAAAAAGCTTCTTTGCTTGCAAAAAGCTGCACTAAATACCAGTCATTAGATTAGAAATGGGGGAATACACACTGAAGATCAATGAGTCACAGCCATCATGGAAACCTAAGTGATTCTGTCTGAATACCTTCCTTTTCCTCAGCAATACCTGCAACCCGGAGTTACAAATCAGGCAGGTTGCCAGAGCACATTGAGGAATTAAAATAGTTAAAATAAAAGGATAACTATCAGCAGCCAAGTTACTCTTGCTCATAAAGTGAAACCCTTTAGCAGCGAGGTCATTTTAGCTCTCCAGAAAGTGGGTGGGCATATCTGGGCTACAAAAAGCTAAAGAGACAAATTAACAAATTAACATCTTGCCTGAGGGCTAATCCCATTCTGCCTTTGTTCAGACCTTGCTGCAGGGAATTTTTGCCTATGAATATAGCTATCTATCTCTTTATCTCTTAAGTGCTGACATCTTCTGTGGGCTATTAAGGAAGGTGGGGGCTGCTTTCTCCCTCTAAGAAAACATGTTTCTCCATTTCTCATTCAGGGAAATATATTCTTCCTTTTTAATATTTCTAAAAAATATTTCATTCCTCTAGGAGAGGGGTGAGTGCTAACTTTCTACAATTGGTGCCATGTTACTATACCATATTATCATGAGAACAAATCAGAGGTGGAATTCACATAATTTACCTACCGGTTTGCCCAGCACCGAAAATGTGAGCATGCGTGCTTAAGAGATAAAGAGCTTATTGAAAACTAGATAGCTCTATTCATAGGCAAAGCAAATACTGCAGACAGAAATCCATTCAAGACAGGATATTTTAAAATTCCCTGCAGCGAAGTCTGAACAAAGGCAGAGTGATAGGATTAGCCCTCACCCAAGAGCCAAAACAGGATGAAAGCCATTAAGCCACAATAGGAATTGCCCAACACCCTTTCAGAACACAAACTTTCATTGCATCACCCTCAGAGCAGTCCAAACTTCAACCAAACTTAGCTCAGACAAGCACCTAGGATTTGCATTTCCTCTTTTGCCTATGGAGCCAGCATAACCCCTACATGACCCCATAGGAATCTGACAACAGCCAGAATACATGTTCTTGCACAGGAACAGGAAGCTCAAATATAAAGCCCAAAGAAGGTATAACCCCCCCCCCCCACACTCTCAACTCCATTTTGTCACCTGTCTCAAAATCACTTGTGGTTGGTGGTTTTGCTTCATCAATAAATGGACCCTCTTTCCAATCAGTCTCCAGGCTCCATTTTATTTCCAGTGCTTTCCTCCCAGCTTGGAACTGAACCAGATGGATATTTCTTCCCACAGCTAAGACCAACATCATTTCAGAAACACTTGACAAACTCTATATATGAGTACTGGAGGTACCAACAATGATCTCCCAAGCCAAGCTTGGGAAAAGAAATTTGCTAAAGAAAAGATAAACATGGCATTCCTCCCCTCTTCTCCCCCCCCCCTGCATTAAAACTAGAGCAGCAGAAGAATTTTCTGGTTCATTTTTGTTCCCTGGTGAGTATAAAGGATAAATCTACTTTCAAATGAGTTAAAATTGAATTGAAAAGCCATAGCTACTTAATGTCACTCAATCACATATCAAATGTTGAAGGACACTTTCCAGCTGCACGCAAAGAGCTCTCATTCTAATATTAGTCAAGATTTAAAGAGCTAATAGCTACATTAAAAGAAGCAGATCTGTTCTATTTTCCTAGCCTTGCGTATATAAGTTGAAAATCAATAGCAGTGGCAACAGTTTATATCAGTACTAGGGTCACTAGATTTAGGCTCCATGATTGATTGGCATGGGTAGATCTGATGGGATAGATAGGAACAGCTGGATAAAGGTGATCCCACCTGTAACTTGGAACCATGCCATGTAGCACTTCAAAGGTGTTGCATGGACCAGAATCTGGACATGCTGCTGCCTTCTGGACCAGCTGAAGCTTCCAAATGTTCCTTAAATGGAGCCTCATGTAGCACACAATGCAATAGTCCAATCAAGAGGCAACTAAGGTATGAGTGATTATGATGAGCAGTGGCTCTAGGAACAGGTGCCACAAAATATATTTGTGAAAGGCTCTTCTGGTCACATCTGCTACCTGTTCCTGGAGACCACCCTTAAGACAACCCCTAGAGGCTGCAAAGAGGTAAGATTTGTTGTTGTTGTTGTTGTTGTTGTTGTTTTGCATCTGTTTGCTATCACCTAATAACTGCCCTGGTCAGTGCACACTGAAGCTATCTGCATACCCAGAGTCTGCATTTGTGCCTAGATTGCATTTATGGCACTGAGCACTCACTTGTAATCAATCAATGTGTTCATCTTTCCCAAGGTTACTGTGGTCCTTCTCCAGATTAGCAAAAGAGAAAATATAAATGCTCTCTGGTTCTTTCCTGGCAAAAATGTCCAAATGATATTACCGACATGCACTCACCTCACTCGAGATAAGGGACTCCACTCTTCAGAGGAATATAGTGCAATATTATTTGCAAGCACTGAAATATAACCCACAATGCAAGAAGAAAAGGACTGTAGAGACCCAAAAATTCTAACAATTTCATAGCAACATCAGTGAAGGGGCTGTTTCCATGAAGTGTTTACTACAGCTCCATCAGAACCAATCATTCTTAGTATTGAATGAACAATATGAACAAACCAATAAACTGTGGAATTGTATTTTTTCTTTTTTTTCCTTTGCTTTAATCATCTGAGTTGCCAAAGATATCTATTTGTCTGCTTTCAGAAAGACCTTCCTTAAAAAGCTGTTAACATTGGTGAGATCTCCTTCTAACTAGATTTTACAAAAAGACCTTTGCAGACCATAGCTAGGGTTAACAAGGAACTGTTGTAGATAATGATGTAAATTGAGACGGAGACCTTGGTAATAGAGATGTCCAAATATTTCCATTTTTACATAATGCACACCTCCTTTTGGCCTTGGGAAAACCAGCCTTTTTCTCTCTAGCTCCCTTTTATTTATTTGCATCGAACAGACCTTCATAAATTATGAAAAGAGTAATTATTAAATCTGGGGTGCAGAAATGATCCAATCCTTTTTAGGAGGGTAATTCAAAGCTTCAAAATGGTTCATTCCATTCAGTGTCATGCTTCAGGTTATCCAGCCTGATTGATATTCGGTTCCAGATTTGGAAAAAGCAGAGCTCCACTATCACATATCGTAGTTTGGATAAAATGCACAAGAGTATATTTTACTTTTCTTTTTTGCTTTACAGCAGAATGAAACAAAATTTGTGAGAGACTATAACTTTACGAGAGACAATTATGTCAAATTTTACAGAATTCCTTTAAAAAGATTTGGCCCTGTGCCAAATAATAAGAAAAGGAAGAAGAAGGTTATACATGAATACATCAAGAACAGGGGTGACATTCAATTTTTGCCCCTATCAGTTCTGTGGGCGTGGCTTGGTGAGTGTGGCCAAGCCACGCCCACCAAGCCACGTCCACAGAACCAACAGAAAAGTTCGGCCAAGTCTTCTAGCGTTCAACCTGACTGCTTCTCACCTCCTTCTCATGTTTGCTCTTTGTGTATGAGCCCAAGAAGGAGGAGAGAAGGAGTGAGTGGGAGGGGCAGGGTGGGGTGGGGCGGGGCCAGTCAGTGGTGCAATTTACCGGTTCTCCAAACTGCACATAATCGCCGCCACCGGTTCTATAGAACCTGTCTGAACCTGCTGAATTTCACCCCTGATCAAGAGATTAAAGAAGACCTTAAAGTCCAAACTCAGTGGAGTAAATACCATCAAGGCTATTAACCCCTGGCCAATTCCAGTCATTAGATACAAAGTTAGAATAATGAACAAGACACAAGCAGAACTAAAAGCCCTGGATAGGAAGGTTTTTTTAAAAAAAGAATCATGCCTTTCATCCATGAAGTGACATTGACAAACTCTACTTATCAAGAATCATGGATGGGCATGGAATGTTGCAAGTACACCAGACAGTTGAAGAAGAAATATGGCATTAGAAGATTATCTGAAGGACAGTGAAGAAGAAGCACTGAAGCTACTCCAGCAGAAAGGCTTACTAAATACTGGAGAGACCAATCTGGCCTATAAGAAAGACTTAATCAAGTGTAGAAGAATGAAATATTTTGGGAAATATTAAAAAGGCAGGATAGAATATAACCCTAAATGAGAAATGGGAAAAATCTTTTTTTTATAATTTTTTTTCCATTATATATACATAAAAAACATTCTTTTTCCATCAGCAGTGTGTCGTCTGGCTGTACACCTTTTTCTTATACCTTTTTACAATTTTTTTCTCATTACATTCCCTTTTAATCTTTAATTTATTACACATTTTATCTTGATATATTACATTTCTTACTCATTTACTTTCTTCAGTTCCACATTCCTTTCTTTTGTTCTCGAAATTGGAAAAATCTTAAGGGAGACAGAAACCAGCCCCGGTTTCCCTGCCCCAAGCAGAAACTGAGGAGGCCAGCTTTTAGAAATGCAGATTTGGTAATCCATTCAGAAAGACTGGGCCAAAACAGAAACTCAGATAAGCAACAAACAAAAGGTTGACAAAATTAGCTCAGACAAACACCTAGGATTTGCATTCAAAATTAGCACAGACAAACACCTAGGATGTGCATTTCCTCTTTCTGGAGGAAATAGAGCCAGCCATGACCCCTACATGACCCCATAGGAATCCAGAAGCTATAAAACCCACCAACTCTAAACTCCATTTTGTCAGCTGTCCCAGAATCACATGTGGTTGGTGGTTCTGCTTCATCAATAAATGGAACCTTTCTTTCAAATCAGCCTCCAGCCTCCATTTTATTTCCACTGCCTTTCTCCCGGCTTGGACCTGGACCTGGATATTTCTTCCAACACAAGAATAAAAAAAAACAGACATGGCAAAGCAAAGTATTTCATAGCCAATATATTTTAAAAAAATAAATAGCAGGTAAAACTATTTATTTAATAAATAAATAAAATAGCAAGACCTGACAATACTAGGAGCAGGAAAGTTAAGAAAGAGACAGAAGGGCTAATTCTGGCTGCACAAGACCAAGCCTTAAGAACAAATCAGTAGTGGGTTCTAAAACCCGTTGCTACCAGTTTGCACACGCGCTCACGCACGATGCTTCTGCGCATGTGCAGAAGCGTCCCGGGCGGGTAGGAAGAGCCTCCCGCCGCTGTCGCTACCGGGTCTAAGAACCGGGCCGAACCGGGAGCAACCCACCGCTGGAACAAATGCATACAAAATCAGAATTGAGAAGACAGCAACACAAAGCAAATGCCATGTATGCAAAGAAACTGAAGAAACAGTGGACTATTAATTAGCTGCTTCGAAAAGATCACATAAAATTACTACAAATAATGATTTAATGAAGTAGCAACAATATGGTGTATTGGAAGATCTGCAAGAAATGCAATTTGCCTGCAAGCAAGAACTGGTGGGACCACAACATAGACAAAGTAATAGAAAATGAAGAAGCTAAATTGCTCTGGGATGTTAGAATTTAAACAGATAGGCATCTGCCACATAACACTCCAGACTTAACAATTGTTGATTGTTAAAAGTCTGGATAGTGGTCATTGCAGTAGCTGGAGGCAGCAGAAGAGAAGAGAAAGAACTAGAGAAAAACACAAAATACAAAGACCTGCAAATAGAAGTAGAACAACGATTGACAAAATCATCAAATCAGCCTATCCCAGGTCTTTGGAAAGGACTCACTAGATAAACAAAAGTGCCAAATCTAGTCTAAATGTCTGGCTGATTGTGCAACCAATCATAATACTCCAGATTTATAATTTGGAGGGAGAACCTGGTGTTCTTTCTCAAACATAGTAGAACTGATTGTTTGAAATTGAGTAGAGATATAAAGAATTAGCCAATTGTTTTGGGTTTTTCTACACAGTATATATTATCAGTCACTATGTCCAATCAACTAGTATAACACAGTATCAACAGTAGAGACCTTCAAATTTCTAGGTTCTATCATATTTCAAGACCTAAAATGGTCACCTAACATCAAAAACATCATCAAAAAAGCACAACAAAGAATGTTCTTTCTGCGCCAACTCAGGAAGCTCAAACTGCCCAAGGAGCTGCTGATACAGTTCTACAGAGGAATTATTGAGTCTGTCATCTGCACCTCTGGTTTGGTTCTGCAACCCAACAAGACAGACACAGACTTCAGAGGATAATCAGAACTGCAGAAAAAATAATTACTGCCAACCTGCCTTCCATTGAGGACCTGTATACTGCACGAGTCAAAAAGAGGGCCGTGAAAATATTTACTGACCCCTCGCATCCTGGACATAAATTGTTTCAACTCCTACCCTCAAACCGACCCTATAGAGCACTGCACAACAGAACTACTAGACACAAGAACAGTTTTTTCCTG
>QLTV01000770.1:934613-967992 GCA_003457575.1 Thermophis baileyi | reverse complement strand
CATCAAGGCTGCATTACTATTACTATTAGTCTTCTCATCGTTCCTATCACCCATCTCCTCCCACTTATGACTGTATAACTGTAACTTGTTGCTTGTATCCTTACGATTTATATTAATATTGATTGTTTCCTGATTGCTTATTTGTACCCTATGACAATCATTAAGTGTTGTACCTTATGATTCTTGACGAATGTATCTTTTCTTTTATGTACACTGAGAGCATATGCACCAAAGACAAATTCCTTGTGTGTCCAATCACACTTGGCCTATCAAGAATTCTATTCTATTCTATTCTATTCTATTCTATTCTATTCTATTCTATTCTATTCTATTCTATTCTATTCTATTCTATTCTATTCTATTCTATTCTATTCTAGTTAAGGAAGCTCACAAAGTATCCCTGTACTCAGGATGAGATTAAGTAAAGAGAATGTTAAAACTAAGTAGAGTAAATTTTCTCATCTTCCAAGATCTCTGTTCTACAAAAACACTTTTTCCCTGTTATCAAGATTTCAGTCTAAACTCATGTACACTATACAAGATGGATGATAGATTTATTGCATCTCAGTTTTTATTTAAGTATATTGCAAGGATTAAGTGTACACAAGAATTAAAACATATGCATTTTGAATGCTGTTCAATATTTTTTTAAAAAATATACACAAAATACATTGAAAAAAGTGCACGCATAAATGTGTATATGAAAGCAAGGCATGTTAGAATTCTACCATATAAGAGAAAATTGTTTAAAATGTATGTAAGCTAAGAAAAGTATAGACAAAAATATTTATAGCAATATCATTTTTCATGGATTTTTTTGGCCAAATTCACAAATAGATGAGGAAATTGTATGAAAGAAAACCAGTGGTTGCTATGATAAATTAATGAAGCTGAAATTAATATTCAACCATAACCAGCTACTTCTTGTTCTTAATATATCCCATCTTGTTCTTATACTCTATTTAATATATTGCCACCCACGATAAGGAAAATCACAAGAAAATGCTAGGTTCCCTACAAATGATAAGAACTCACTCCCAGACAAACCTGTGGTTCCAACTCTTATCCATGGATTGAGGTGGTTAAAGTCCTATGGCAAGATAATATTCATTACTTTATAGTTATGTGAATTTTGTAAAAAGTTCAATAATGGGCATCCGTGCTTAATGGCCTCACAAAAGTAGCTTTCAACCACGGCGTAAAGAGAATGACCTAGGTAGGTTTCAGATGCCTTCATTAACTGTTGCCAGCAGTTATATGAGAAGAAACTCAAGGATATAAGCAAGATAGATTTTCTATGTCTTCTCTGGACATAGAAGAGTAAAGAAGATGGTTAGGGGACTGGAGGCTAAAACATGAAGGATGGTTGCAGGAACTGGGTATGTCTAGTTTAATGAAAAGAAGGATTAGGGGGTGACATGATAGCACTCTTCCAATATCTGAGAGGATGCCACAAAGAAGAAAGAGGGGGGTGTCAACTATTCTCCAAAGCACCTGAAGGCAGGACAAGAAGCAATGGATGGAAACTAAACAAGGAGAGAACCAACCTAGAACTAAGGTGAAATTTCCTGACAGTTAGAAAAATTAATCAGTGGAATGGCTTGCCTTCAGAAGTTGTGGGTACTCCAACACTGGAGGTTTTAAGAAGAGATTGGACAACATTTGTCTGAAATAGTATAGAGTTTCCTGCCTGAGAAGGGTATTGGATTAGAAGACCTCCAAGGTCCCTTCCAACTCTTGTTATTCTGTTACAAGGACCTTTAACAGCATGATGTGAGATGCAAATAATCAGGAACATTCATTGAGTTCTAAGAAGAGTTTATTATTGCTACCTATACACAAGAATCTAGTCAGCTAATAGTCAAAACTAAATTGTTGCTAGATGAGGATGAACAGAATTCAAGGGGAACTAGACTTGAGTCTCTTGTCTCAATGCAATGACTCCAAATTGATGACAAGTTTAACCCAGCCTTCTAGGCCTGTTCTTCTCCTACAAATGATCAGGGACCATAGTCATTTATATTAGTTGCTGTAATGGCTAATAATTGGGTTCCATCCCCTATGAAGGGAGGAACCAACTGCTAACTGTATATATAATTCATGCAGCTTGAAAATTATTACTATGATCAAAATAGCATATAAATTAGCAATTTCCTATGCTAAAACCATTTACATAAGCACTAAATAACCCATTTGACTGTTCAAATCTAATTCCATTTTGCCCTTCTAAAAAGGACCAATCCGTACTGTACTGACATGATTCTTCTTTTTCTTTGAGGACAGAATAGGTAAACTATTTTGATTTAAAATGCCTGTCAACTGGAATGCAATATTTGGGTAAACAGGCAAACTGTTCTATTCATATGCAACTGAACAGGCAAAATTTCACTTCCTCCTTGAAACAAAGGTGGACATTGTGGGAATCAGATGATTCTTGAATATAAATATGCAGTTTTTGCTACGGAGGTAGTAATGTGTACTACAATTAATACATAGCCACACTGAGTTAAGGAAAATGAGTGTGAAGACTTAACTAGAATTCTGTGTTTGCTGTATTTTCTTAAGATTCCTTTTTGCAGTAATTAGGCCTCATGACAGGAATTGACATTGTCAGAAATGAGTATATAGTAGTCCAGGTCCTCTGGTGATCCCACCTATTCACTGCCCCTCCACAGATTTCTCCTTCATTTTATCACTTGAGGCAACATCTGCAAATAGAAGTCAAAAACGGGTCTAGCTAGAAAGAGCTGCTGCTACCTGCCATTTTAATTTGCTTATGCAGTCTTTGTTCCTCATAAAAACAGAAGTAGGGAGAAAATAAATAGGTTATCAAAATGGTAAGTCTCCAGACCCAAGAGTTCAATACTTTAAATAAACACATTTTGCACAATGGAGGGATAATGAATATTTGTCTGAATATTCTCACTCATTTCAGCAACGCATTACTCTCACAAACATGCAACGCTCCTCTTGTGTAACCCAAGTTGGCTAGTTGAGCTGAAGGCTTCTTGTAGTACAAAGAAAATGGAAGGAGTTGTGTGGAAATAAAGAACTGGAAAGTCAATGGCTGAAACAATGAAAGAGAAAGGATCTGTGTCAAAGCAAGAGGTATGAAAAGCTGGAGTGATGAAGGTGGGTGGGCATGGGGTGAAGGATCAACAAGCTGCCTTGAAAAAGATGAAGGGATTGCCAAACAAGAAGGTTTCCTCCTTTTCATACAGCACATGGCTTTTGTCTTCTTTTGACAAGCTCACTCACCTTGCACTGCCAACACAATTTCCTTCCTTTATAATTGATGCCATTTCAGGAAAAGAACTTTGGCTGGTTCTCTCATTTAGCTTTGCAAATTCTCCCTCTCTGCTCTTACTCTCTCGCTAAAGAGCTCTGTAGTCCAACTGTTTAATCCTATTGTTTAGGAGAAACCTGCTCCTCTATTCTAAAGGAAGAGAGTGTAGCGGATCAGCCAAAACATTGCTTTGCTTGACTTTTCCCTGAAAGTTATTTCTCTAATCATTTTAATTGATGTGTGTATTTTAAATGACATTTTTAATTATTTCTAAATGATACTTCTAATAGCTGCTTGAGCGATGTGCAACAAATCAAAGTGGGAAGGACAAAAAAAAGTGAATTATTGTAGGCGTATTAAAAACTCAATAAGATAGAGTATTGTTGCATATAGAGGGATCTTTTCCTCATTATGGATAAAGGTCCTACACAACCTTTGTACATGGCTGTCCACAGGATCTTGCCATTTTTGTCAAGATGATTCTGCGAGTGTATATATATATATATACACACACACACACAATACAACTCTGTTTTATAATTCTGCCCCAACTTGCTCCCCATCTCATAGGCAACACTGATTTTATATTATGGCATTTATGCATCCAATTCTCTAAAGCTGAGCCCCAAATCCCTCACATATATGTTCATTGCCCTAAGTTACTTATAAAAAACCAATGTAGGAGGGATTTAAGAAATCAAGCAAACAAATAAATTTGTATCTAGAAAAAATATGGGTTATTTCTCTAAAGTTCTGCCTTCAGAGGAAGGGGAAAATATCACTAACAATTTCTCAAAAGCAAGGCCTCCCCTTCAATGGTATATAGGTAGTCCTTGACTTAAGACCACAATTGAGTCCAAAATTTCTGTTGCTAAGCGAGACATTTGTTCAGCGAATTTTGCCCCATTTTACAACCTTTCTTGCCACAGTTGTTAAGTGAATCCCTGCAATTGTTAAGTTAGTCACTCACCATTGTTAAGTGAATCTGGCTTCCCCATTGACTTTGCTTGTCAGAAGGTTGTAGAAGATGATCACATGACACTGGGACACTGCAACTGTCATATGACAGTTGGGAAGTATCCCAATTTTGATTGTGTGACCATGGGGATGCTGCAACGGTCATAAAAATGGTCCTGTCACTTTTTTCAGTGCTGCTGTAACTTCGAACAGTCACTAAATGAACTGTTGTGAGTCAAGGACTACCTGTAATAACGTGCCACTGTTAAAAGGAAGTAGAAGGAGGAGCTACTTGTGATTTTATGGAAGCTTCAGCAGGAAAGACTGTAATACAATGACGAGACCCTTGAGCGCTCTCCTGACTCAATATAAATGCAAGACCATCATGCCTCACCCCTGAGAATTTCTCTGAACTTTTCATGTCCTTGGAAAGAATTTTGAGAGCAAGTTCTCTTTAATCAAACTGAATGGGAACTGAGAGCAAAAGGCAGGAGAATTCCTCTATCCGGTCCTGTTTTTACCCCATTTAAATCTATTTTATAGCCAACATCAAATGTCCCCTTGAGGCTGCCTCCCACTGGGGGCTATTTTGAGGTTCAGATGTGATATTTGGCACACCCCATAGAGATTCAGTACTTAACCGAGGTCAGGTTCCTTCACATTTGGGAAACGTGTGTATTTTTATATTTTTCAAACGACAGCTTGTTAGGTATCTAGGATCTGTCAGAAAAACCCGAATAATGAAATATTCTTAAAAAGCATAAGAAATATAGGAAGAGATGGTTCACCGAGCTGATAGCGGATATGGTCTACATGACAAATGAAAAACCGAATTGAAATGCAGCCAGCATGGTTCCTTTTTGAGTAGTCAAACAATGAAAGCTAAGGGAAACAAATGGATATGAGATTAGCTCATTTCAATATCTTCTTAGTGATGAAAGCAATACTGATTTTAATGGTGTGCCCAGCAGTTGCCATTTTAATTTCTTAGACAATCCTGCATGTCACAGTAATGACTATACTTTCTCTCTTTTGTGAATGCTACTGAAATATCTCTTATGGCTGATTCTATAAAAATGAACTATCAACTGACTGTGTGTCTTGCTGTCCTCTCAGAGTCCAGATAAAATATAAGCATGTAAAACAAATGAAATATCTAGCTACTTAATCAAGGATTTCATTTAAAACTGGTTCTGGAAATAAACAGTAAGGGAAAGACCCTGCATTTAATCTTAATGGAGCCCAGGATCTAATGCAATATTTCTCAGCTTTAGCAACTTTAAGATGAGTGGATTTCAGTTCCCAAAATTCTCCCTGCTGGCTGGGGAATTCTGGGAGTTGAAGTCCACTCAGCTTAAATTTACCAAGGTCAAGAAACTCTGATCTAGAGGAACAATAGAAAAAAATCAGAACTGATTAGAAAGAAACCCAATATTAGCAAATGTTATAGTACTTAAAACAATAATATAATTCCAGCAAAACCACATGTATCTTTAAAAGGGGAAGAATATCTAAAAGAAGTTTAATAAAAGGAATGACTTTAAGGCAAAGCCACAATGGTATTATTATTATGTTGATTATTATTAGCATATGGCATTGTTACATTAGCCAGGAGACCACAATGCTATTGCAGAGTAGTAATTTGACTGCTAAGATATCAGTTCTTTTGTAAGAAATGCTTGGCACTTCCCACTTGGTATGCCACAGAGGGGGAGCTGGCTTCTCACCAGAAAGAAAGACAAGTGGCTCGCTCTTCCTGCAACATCATCCAAGGCCCCCTCCCTCCCTGAAGCCCCCTCCCAAATGGGCACAACTGGGAAGGTTCAGAGGGCAGGAATGTGACTGCCTGAATGGAGCACCAGCTTGTCCCCCCCCCCAAAGTGGTACCTATTTTATCTACTGTTAGGTAGACAGAAGCTGTGATGAGTGATGGAAGCTCACCCGGACATGCAGTGCTAGGACTCGAACCACTGAACTATCTCCAGCATCATTAAGCCCCTTACCACCGCACCTCTAGCCATAATGGTTAAATTTCTCCAAATGGCTTGGACTATCAAAACAACAGCATTAATCATTTAACCAAAACAGATTAGGGAAGCTATTAACCACATTAAATAAGCTATTAAAGAGAAGATGCCAAAACATCTATGAAACAGGAAAATTGTATATTGTGACTTAGTAGGAAAGGAATGATTTTTTTTTTTTGCCATTTTGCTAATCTACCAAGGGATTAAAAAAGGGTTATTACACATTAAAAGAGAACTTTCAAGTGTGGAAACAGTGATGCTCAAAAGGCCCTCTATCTTTAAATCCTTCCTAGATCTGGACAATCCAGGAATCTGCAGTCTCAATACCTCAGATCAAAGTTGAAATGGGTCGACTCAACTCGGCAGCTAACTTTGGTCTCCTAAAGGGGAGCTTATAGACATGAGTGACATATCTACCAAAAGTTCTTTTAGCTCTAGATCAAAGCAACATAGCTACTTGGTTCTGGCATTTCAAATACTTGATTTGGCATGCTGCTTTGAAGAGGCAGTGATTGAAGCTTTGACAAACTGAAACACCCCTTTGAAGCTGCATACCATCCTTGCAAACAGTAGTGCTGAAAACAGGGAGGGAGGATGACAGAGGTGTGAGAAGCAAGGG
This sequence comes from Thermophis baileyi, assembly GCA_003457575.1. Taxonomy (NCBI): domain Eukaryota; kingdom Metazoa; phylum Chordata; class Lepidosauria; order Squamata; family Dipsadidae; genus Thermophis; species Thermophis baileyi. The sequence goes on along the minus strand of QLTV01000770.1, from coordinate 961,103 downwards.
TGTTTCATCCCAAGGCTTCACTTTACATTAAAAAGTGATGCATTCTCTGAGTAGCTTTTGCACATTTGCTCCTTCAAGGTTTTGTATCCTCTAGAAGACTGTTGGATACTGAAATGAGAAAACAGAAGCTAACATTTCTGGAGAAGAAGTAGAGGATGAAGAAGAGATGGGAGTTGTTTTCCATACCATCTAATAAGGAGCTGAGAACCCTAGATTGAGTGGTATTAGAGAAGCCAGGAGTGAACCCAATCTTAGTCTTTGATTTAGGAGTAATGAAGGAAATTCAGGGTGAGTTAAAACTAAGACTGTGTTTACTAGTTATGGTGATTTCATGCTATCTCCACGGCAAATACTTTCAATACTAGTTTCTGGAACCTGTAGAAGATGTCCTCATGTGACTGTGTGAAGACTTGAACATGACTTGAGAAAGAGGGCTTACCGGTCCCACCTCTTACCCTTTTCAATCATAACTTATTCAGCTGGAAGAAATTAAGTTCTCATTCATATAAACACCTGCTCTCTGTGTGATCAAAGACCCTGCTTTATTAGGATAATACAGATGCAACTTATTTTCAGACATTTTAGTTGAATACGTGGAGCTTGGACAGAATCAATGGTAGAACTTTCTCTTTAATCGTCTTTCAAGACTTCACACATTCAGGTGAGTACTGGAAAGGACTAATGGCAAATCACGATTCTGAATTTTTGTCCCTGGATGTCTTCCATGAGAAATTGTTATTTCCTTTAGAACATTCCAGATCACTTCAAAGTAAGTCAGTGTGACAGCTTCCTACAGATTGTTGTTGGTTATTCTGAGAACAATGTTGAACTGGATTGTGCTTTGGTCTAATTTAGAACATTGTTCTTTTGCTCATAAGATATTTGCCAAAATAAGTTCTACCATGATTACAAATGCATACCAAAGGGGATGAGAAATGATGTTTTAAATTACATTTAAAGAACTAAATAGAAGTAAATTTTTGAAAACCAACATGCATTAATAATGAAATGAATAATGAATGAAACCAAAATCTCTTCCATATGATAATATGTTCCTGACACATCTATAGTTTAAAATATAGTGGCACTTTGGTACTCAATTGTTTTGAAACTCATTGAATTTGGTACTCAACACATTTCGATGTGAAAATTTTATCCTGGTACTCATCGTTTATTTGGTACTCGACGCACAAGCTAGATTTTGTTGGTGTTGGCTGCCTTGTAACTCACTACATTATTCCTTATGGAAAAAAATTGTTTTGTACCAGGGGTGGGTTCTACTTACCTTCCCCACTGGTTCGCATCGCGACGGTAGTGCACGTCCCTTCCCAGAAATGATCCTCTGCGCATGCTCAGTACTTTAAAAAAAAGCACTTCCGCGTTGCAAACTAGGCAAGGAGCATGGAAAACAGCTGCGGTGCGGCAATTCAATCTGCCGCCCCTGATCAGCTGGGCTTCGGAAGCAAAGATAAAGGTCAGTATAACCCAGGGGTGGGCGGGCGGGCCTACTTTCACGGATACAGAGAACCGGTTCTCTCTTGGCTTGGAGTCAGAGCTACCGGTTCTAAAGAACTGGTTCGAGCCGGCAGCAACTCACTACTGTTTTGTACTCATCGTTTTTGGTACTCATTGCAACTTCCTGAACCAATTAACGATAAATACTGAGCTACCACTGTAGTGCAGACTTAAGCATAATGATCTTCTTCATATGTTTTAGATTACAGATATTTTGCCATGTTAGTTTGGTTTGATAAACATGTAGTTCAAGTATCTGGCTGGTTGGCTGGCTGGCTGGCTATATGGAAGGAAGGAAGGAAGGAAGGAAGGAAGGAAGGAAGGAAGGAAGGAAGCAAAAAGGGAGGGAGGAAGGGAGGAAGGAAGGAAGGAAGGAAGGAAGGAAGGAAGGAAGGAAGGAAGGAAGGGGATAGTAATCTACAATATCAATTATTATACGGCATGTGTTAAAACATATACTAATATTAATAATCAATTTTGATTATATCTCTGATTACAATTTCATAGAATTTTAGGATTATTATTATTTTTTAATCTCAAGAAAACCTCCAAACAAGTTTAGAATTAGTTTGGTCTGTTATTTCTTGCATTTCACAGTGCTGTTTTATTTTAATTTTCTTCTTTTTCTTATCTACCTATTTTATATTTTTCAGGAGTGTGAGGGAATAAAGGTTTCATTAAAGCTAGACAACATTTTTTTTAAAAAAAATCTTTGATGTGGAAAGAAATCTAATTAGAGTTTATTGTCCAGGAGTTTTAGATTACAGCAATCTTTCTTTTTTGTGCACTTAAAATAGGCTAGTGATGATTGGGGGTACAAATGTTTATCTGTCCTTTAATTTTCTTTTGAGTATTTCTGTTACCATAAATTATTGCTAAGCAATTTCTTTAGAGTTATAAAAAAGAAAGAAAAGAAGATTTAAAAAATTGGTCTCTATGTAAATCCCTGCAGCTTGCATCATTTTGCTGCAGTTTCTGCTTAACAGGCAATGAAAAAAATAGTAGCAATGGCTTTCTTTCTTTCCTTTTGTGTAATACCCAATCTTTTATTTATTTTATTTCATTATTTCACTTTTATTTTAGAATATATAATAGCCAGACCATGAAGAATACAAGGGAGGAAAGCCCAGAAAAAAATAAAAGTTTACCTACTGTTTAAAATAATAACAACAAAATCAAAATTACACTATGTATAAAGTAATCTAAACTTATTGGAATTAAATCCATCAACATTTAACGGAAGAAGCCAATGCAGTAAGAATTAAAAGTCAGACGTGTCTCTCTGGGTGTCACATTTAGGACAAAATAGACAAGATCTAATACTCTAAAACTTTAAGTTTAGAGAACCCCAAAATGTAGATGTGGTACATTTTATTAATTTTAAGTGATCCCATTGTTTTTTTAAGCCTATATGAGATATATTGTACAGTTTCAACTTTGTCTCTTCACCGGCAGCAAAAGTGTTTCTTAAAATTTGAGGGAAATCCTTATTGAACAACTAATTCCCAAATGTGGAAGAAAACCAATTTGCCTTTTGTCTTTCCTTGAGCCCCAAAAATACTTAGCCTCAGTGTTCATGTGTGTACACATAGGCATTGACCTAATGCTTCCTGTTTATATATTTCAGAGAAGCAAACATATGTCTTTTGCGGAAAGCCATATTTTATTAACCTTTCGAAGGAGGTGGTGGGTTGTAAAAAGACAACAGCCTTAGACGACATCGATTGTACGTGAAAGTGAATAAAAATCACATTTTTGATTGTCCTGCCAATGTGTTTTAAAAAAAATTGCACTGAAAGCTGGAAATGAAAAATGTGACTCTAGAGCACAAGGCTTAAGTCAGCATCGCAGAGACACTGTTTAGTTTGAGTCTAACTTTCTAAAAGTCTTGACCTAGGAATGAAACACATTATATGGCCACAGCTGACATAACCCTGGCAGAGAATTGGGACACATTTGTTGTACTTTCGTGCCATATTTATTATCTATCTTTTCTCATTAAGCCAGATGTCAGTGGGAAGAACGGTGTGACCTTTTGACCACACATTATCATCTGTTTCTTTCCCAGATTTTGTCTGAGGAAGGGTACTTCCTGGGAGAGCTGGTTAGCCAACAAAAATGGATTTCAAGCACAGAGTGAACAAGTCTTCTCCTTTGCTCTAATTCATATGATCTGCAACAGTGTTCTTCAAATTCAGGAACAGTAAGATATGTGGACTTCAACAAAGCTGTAGTCCACACATCTTAACGTTGCTAAGGCTGAGAAACACTTATCTCCTGTATGGGTTTATTCTGCCTTGTCCCATCACTAGAATGAACAGATAGCAATAGCAATAGCAATAGCACTTAGACTTACAGTATATACCGCTTTACAGTGCTTTACAGCCCTCTCTAAGCGGTTCACAGAGTCAGCATATTGCCCCCAATAATCTGGGTCCTCATTTTACCCACCTCGGAAGGATGGAAGGCTGAGTCAACCTTGAGCCGGTGAGATTTGAATTGCCAAACTGCAGCTAGCAGTCAGCTGAAGTAGCCTGCAGTACTGCACTCTAACCACTGTGCCACCTCGGCTCTTAACTGTTTCTCAAAGACAGAAACTGACAATGCCACCTTTATTAACGCCTCACTGACTTCAAAGTCAGCCTCAACCCATGTTTTCTCTGCTCCATCCATTTCTGAAGGAACACTTTTCCATGGCAGGCCTTCTTGAGTGCTCCTGTCCATTTGGACTAGAGCAGTGGCTCCCAGCCTTTTGGGCACCAGGGACCAGTTCTGTGGAGAAAGTTTTTTCCATGGACTGGAGGGGGTGTGGTTTTGTGTGCTGCCTGCATTCCGCGGATGGGACTTCACTTGTTTGCACGGCTTGGTTGCTGGCGTGGCGCGGACCAGTGTTGGTCCACGGACTGAGGGTTGGGGACCTCTGAGATAGAATGCTTCAGTATGCCTCAAGCTACTTCAGCAATTCACTGGCTACCTAGCAGAGGGAGAACTACTCCTTCAACTGAGCCACATTTGATTATGCACTTTAATAGTATCTATGCCTCCCTTTACCAGCATTGCTGAATTAGCATAGTAATTTAAGAACTTCACTTAGTATACAGAAAACAACCAATTTGAAATCCAGCAGATTATTATTTTTTAAAAAATATCATTTTTTACCACTTCCTACTTTTCCTTCAACCTTTTAAAAAGTTTTTTTTTAATTTATTGTTCTTCCATTCACCTTAGATAGAAAAGTTTTACCCTTAGCTCCCGGATAGGCCATAGATTGTTAAACCAGCAAAACTTTATATACTAAGTGAAGATATTAACCATTATGCTATTTCAGCAGTGCTAGTAAAGGCAAGTATAGAAACAATGAGAGTTCATGCAGGAAAGAATTGATTTGTTTAGCTTGTTGTGCCTGCATGTTTTCTGTATTTTTATAATTTACCTACATATATACATGTATATATAAAATGTCAATTAACTTTGTGGCATATGTACATTTCATATGCTATGCTATTTATTTATATTCAGAAAGAGCTTGCCATATAAAGAAAAATGATATGCCAATGCTTTCCTGAGACAGAATGATGGGGAAAACACAGTAATGGGGTAAAACTGGTCAAAGGGAGAACATACTTGCCTGCAGTCAGGACTAAAACCTTCACAAAGTGTTGTGAAAGTGTCTCAGGCCAAACAGGATTTTCCCTAATCCTTGGAGTCCTTAGGTCAAGCAACCATGACCATAACATGGGAGTAGCTTAAATGTTAAATGCAGATATGTCGGCCCTTAGAGGCAGGTCAGACAAGAAGCTCCAACAATAGCAATAGCAATAGCACTTAGACTTATATACCGCTTCATAGTGCTTTACAGCCCTCTCTAAGCGGTTCACAGAGTCAGCATATTGCTGCCAACAATATGGGTCCTCATTTTACCCACCTCGGAAGGATGGAAGGCTGAGTCAACCTTGAGCAGGTGAGATTTGAACCGCCGAACTGCAGCTAGCAGTCAGCTGAAGTAGCCTGCAGTGCTGCACTCTAACCACTGCGCCTCCTATGAATGAATGAATGAATGAATGAATGAATGAATGAATGAATGAATGAATGAATGAATGAACAATGAATACTAACACTACCTTTAAAGATTTCCCCTGTCCAGTTGTGTACTCTCGGGGGCAGTGCTCATCTCTGTTTTCTAGTTGAGGAAGCCAGTGCTGTCCGAAGACACTTCTGTGGTCATGTGGCCAGCATGACTATACGCGGAGGCACATGAAATGCTGTTACTTTCCCACCGAAGTGGTGCCTATTCATCTACTCGCATTTGCATGCTTTCAAACTGCTAGGTTGGCAGGAGCTGAGGCAAGTAATGGGAGCTCATCCCGTCACGTGGCTCTTGGGTCTCAAACTGCCCACCTTCTGGTCGACAAGCCCTGCGTCTTAACTGCTATTTTATTTATCATTCTGTATGCTTGTTCGTTGTTCTTCATTTTCTCATGTTATCTTATACCCCAAGTAAACTTCTTTTTATATCTAAGAAGTTTGCTGTGTGATTTTTGGATTTCCAATTACAGCCTTCCTCATGTGTACGAATACACGGTTTGCAAAGCATCTGTTGATGTTCTCAGATTTTTATAAGTTATTATTACATTCTTGATTCGTGTATCTACTACATGCTACTTTTTTTTTTTTAGTAGGGAATTCTTGAAAGGAGTTTGCTAGAAGGAAAAAGTAGGCTAATATCCTCTCCCTGTGATCCGTACCAGTGTTGTTGTTGTTTTCCCTCATATTACATATCTACATGTCCCAGGAAAAAAAAAGTTTTATATATTATTATATATTTTAAAAGCCTAGCAAGGGTGAAACAGGAAAGCTGTACTAGGGCACTAAGGGAATAAGCCTTTTAGCTTCTCCCTCCTTAAAAAAAAAAAAAGGAAATAATTAAAATGAGAAGTCCTGCACTTAGTATTTCTATCAAGAGCCTTCTCAGTCTCCATCCTATTATGGTAATTTTTCTCATGGAATATGATGCCGAAGAAAATTTTCAATGATTTTGCCAGTAGAGTACGGTAGAGGTTTATCCCTCATTCACTACTTTGAGGTATTTACTAACTGACTTACAGCAATACTAACAGAGACTGAAAACTCCTCTAATACCTATCCTTATGACCACAATTGAGCCCAAAATTTCCATTGCTAAGTGAGACATTTGTTATGTGAGTTTTGCCCCATTTTGCAACCTTTCTTGCTACAGTCGTTAAGTGAATCATTGCACTTGTTAAATTAGTAGCATGGTGGTTAAGTGAATCTGGCTTCCCTATTGACTTTGCTTGTCAGAAGGTCATAAAAGGTGATCACATGATCCGGGGACACTGCAACCGTCATACGTATGAGACAGTTGCCAAGCATCTGAATTTTGATCGCATGATCACAGGGATGCTGTAATGGTTGCAAGTGTGAAAAATGGCCATAAGTTACTTTTTTCAGTGATGTAGTAACTTCAACTGGTCATTAAATGAACTGTTGTAACTTGAGGATTACCAGTATTTGTATCAACAATTTATACAAAATACCATAAAATCATTCTTTAAAGCCAGAACTGGGATTGAACTGAAATGCTATTCCATAACTACTTGCCTTATATATTCTAGCTGATACCTGGACAGCCTAACAACAACAACAACAACAACAACAACAACAACAACAACAACAACAACAACAACAACAAAAGATTTTATTATCATTGACGGAAGAAAAACGTAGAACTGTGCAGTCGCTTGTTGGAATTTTATTGTCTTTCATGTATTTTGAAAAGCATTCAGCTAAATCTAAAAGCTAGGTTCTTTATGGTTAAGAATAAGGCAAAAAGAATGGAACTTGATTTTTAGACAAAGCGAGAGTTGGCAATCTCAGTAAAAATGATCCTCGCTTGAACTTAAGAAAAAAAAATATCAGTTATTATGCTATGGAAATCAATCCCAAAAAGCCAGGTATTGCTTTTTTCCTTTCAAAGCACACTGAAGATGTGTGAAGATTCAATGGCAGCTATTTCCTTAAGTGTTGGAGACTAGAAAATGATTCTTCTATTGTCCCCTTTTTTCAAGAAATGCTTAAAAATACAGTTATAAGTTGCTCGGTTCCTTTGTCTTCTTTCTTAATAGACATTTTCTCCCATACTGGGTACATCTTCCATTTCAGTGTCAAATTGGGTCAGTGGAAATGATCAATGGGACAATAAAGTTACAGCATTAGAACACAACTGCATCCCAAGTTTTTAAGAGACCCAAAAAAGTTATTCTTCTGTACTCTGATGAAACAAATGGTTATGTTAGATAATTTTGCAGAGCAAATTCAACATTACTATGGGAGGGGTTCGTTTCCTTGGTTATCATGTGTATTATTTCACTTGTAATACCAAGATTAACATAGACAAACAATTAAGCAGTGAACAATACCCTAATCAAGGAACTCCCAACTTAGACAAACAATCAAGGAGTGAAGAACAGCCTAATCAAGAAACTACCAAGGAGAAAACAACAGCCCCACCAACAATGACAGGGCAAGCTACTGCATATAAACAGAGAGCAAATCCCATTCCCTTCTAGCATTGAAGATGTTACATAGACTGGTAATAAAATGTCTGTAAGCAAACAACAAAGCTCAGAGAGCACCAAGGATTCCACAGTATTTTCACTTTCTTCAAAATATGGTAACCCAGCCTGGCAAGTTCTCTTACTCACTCTAGAACCGGACTTCTGGACTTCTGCTTGGAAGACCTGCCCTGATAGTTCTTTTGAGGCTAATTCACATAGCAGGGCTCATGAAATAAGAACATAGCATGTGTGTTTAATATTGGCTAAAAGCCCATTTTCAACCTCTAGATTTGTCGATCTCATTCTGACATAATCCTACGCTTCTTCCTGGAAACACTACATGGAATTAAATGACCAAAATTGGGATTTTCAACTGAAATGCTGAAGTCTTTGAGAGAAGCACAGGCAATGATACCGTGTTAACCCGAAAATAAGACCCTGTCTTATATTTTTTTGAACCCTGAAATAAGCCCTTGGCCTGATTGCCATGCACTCAAAAGCCCGATTGGGCTTATTATCAGGGGATGTCTTATTTTGGGGGAAATAGGGTAGTTCTCAGACAATGGAGTCTTCATATAAAATCATAAAGTGTGCAGTGAAGGGTCACCTAATAATAACTGGGTCATAGAATATATTACTTGAAACCAGCATTTTTGTATGTGTATAATCAACTTATAAACAACACATTTCACAAAGGTTTTGTATTATACTTGTTCGATACCTTGCCATCAGCAGGGTTGAAATGTCAATTCCAGGAATCCATCATGCTAAAAAGCTTTGTCCTTGGGAAGATGGGAGCATTGAATTATGGCCTTGTGTTTTGCTTTATTGAAATTTTACTGAAATATTTTTAATGAGATACTAACACCTCTTTTTAGCCCATTGCCTGGACAGGCAGAAGAACTCTCTGTATAACTTCTTTTGACAGATAAAAATCCTAAAATAACTATTGCATTTGGGAAGTTTGCAATTCTAGACTGCAGAATGAGTACTTTAATATCAAAATAAACTAACTACAATCTTTTTATATGCATGTCACATTGTATTTTTGTGTTGTCAGGGTCTGTGAGCTGTAATAAAGATGCTCTTCACTCATATGGCCTGAATTCGGGGTCAAGTTAAATTAAAAATACACCCAGCCCAATAAAGCTACTGTAAGTACAGGCAGTCCCTGGGTTAAGAACGAGCTCCATTGTTCCTAATTCTGTATTTAACTTGAACTTTTTTGTAAGTCAGAACCCAAACTTACAAACAGGCTGTCTATTACTAAAAATAGCACATTGACAAAATTTCCATCTGTCAATTACAAAAGGCGTACTGCTTAAATTGAACCTATATCCAAACTCAGCAGAGGAAATATCATCAAGGCAATTAACATGTGGCAATTCCAGTCATTGGATACACAGCTGGAATAGTGGACTGGACTCAAGCAGTCTAGATAGGAAAACCAGAGAAATAAGGACATTGAATCATAGCCTTCATCCACGCAGCAGTGCTGATAGGCTGTACTTATCAAGGAGCATAGGTGAACGTGGAATGTTGCAAATACACCAGACAAGAAAAAAGGGCATTGGAAGAATATCTGAAGGACAGTGAAGAAGATGCACTGAAGCTAGTATACTGTGAAGGCTTATTGCAGTGGACCCCAACCTTTTGGGCACCAGGGACCAGTTCTGTGGAGAAAGACTTTTCCACAGACTGGAGGGGACATGGTTTTGCATGCTGCTTGCATCCTGCGAATGGAGCTTGTTTGCACGGACTGGTTGCTGGCATGCCACAGATCGGTGCTAGTCCGTGGACCAGGAGTTGGGTACCCCTGGCTTATTGAATACTGGAGAGACCAAACTGGCCTACAGGAAAGACCAAATGAAGAATAAAAAAGAGAGATGGCAAGGCAAAGTATTACATGGTCAGTTACACACACACACACACACACACACACACACACACACACACATACAGAGAGAGACAAACTAAGCAAAGCAGATAACAACAAGAAAGACCTGACAATGGCTAAGAGCAAGAAAGTTGAAAAAAGACATAGGAGCTCATTCTGGCTGCACAAGACCAAGCCTTAAGAATAAATTCATATAAAGCCAGAATAAAGAAGACAGCAACAAAAAGCAAATGTCACCACTGCAAAGAAGCTGATGAAACAGTGGACTGCAAGAAGATTGACTGACTACAAACAGCAGCATAATAAGGTAGCAATAATGGTGCAGTGGAAGATCTGCAAGAAATACCATTTTCCTGCAAGCAAAAACTGGTGGGACCACAAAATTGACAAAGTAATAGAAAATGAAGAAGCTAAAGTGCTCTCTGAGTTTAGAATTCAAACAAGCAAGCATCTGCTGCACAACATCCCAGGCCTATCAACTGTTGATAAGAAAGGGGGGGAGTCTGAATAGTGGATGTGGCAGTACTCGGAGGCAGTAGAAAAGAAGAGAAAGAACTGAAGAAAACCACAAAATATAAAGACCTGTAAATAGAAGTTGAATGACTGTAGCCAAAGAAAGCAAAGATTGTACCAATAGTAATAGGTGCCTTGGGTGCAGTCCTAAAACAATCAGAGCACGATTTGAACACTTGTCAGCACTGACAAATTCATTGGTCAATTGCAGAAATTTATTTGGAATAACTTATATCGTGTTTTCCCGAAAATAAGGCCTAACCGGAAAATAAGCCCTAGCATGATTTTTCAGGATGCTTGTAATATAAGCCCTACCCCAAAAATAAGCCCCAGTTAAGATCAACAGCCAGACGGATGCATTTAGTACTGTATTTCCCTGAAAATAAGACCTAACCAGAAAATAAGCCCCAATGTGTCTTTTGGAACAAAAATTAATATAAGACCCGGTCTTATTTTCGAAGAAACACAGGTATCTACCACAATAACTTAAACCTCATCAAACGACAAGTCTGCCTATCCTAGTTGTTTGGGAAAGACTTGATAGGTGGATAAAAGTGCCAAATCCAGTCTAAACATCAGGCTGACAGTGCAACCAATCATAATGTTAATAAGGGGTGTCATACCAAACATTCTTGTACAGCACCTAGAAAATCTGCCCATTGACAAATTTTCTCTCTGTCAACTACAAAAGGCCAACTTGCTGATATACTATGCCAATACATTTCAGCTTCCTATGTGCTTGGCAAGAACTGAATTTGTATGAAGGCCAATGTCCATTAAAGAACTGGCAGCTGTGGTTTCACATTATTCTGTATATAAAAATAGGAGGAAAGAAAGCTTTTGGTAAGGATTTGAGCAGGGTAATCATAGGTCCCTCCCCCAAAAAGGTATTTATATTTATGATTACTAAAACTGGCTCATTTCAAGGATAAATAAGTGCAAAATCAGGTAGTCCTCAATTTATGATCACAATTGAGTCAATTTCTGTTGGTAAGCGAGACAGTTTACCAACAGAAAGTTGGTAGTAAATTTTCCCTCATTTCATGATCTTTCTTGCCACAGTTCTTAAGTGAATCACTGCAGATATAAGTTAGTAACATGGTTTTTGAGTGAATCTGACTTTCCCATTGACTTTGCTTGTCAGAAGGTTGCAAAAAGTGATCGCATGACCCCAGGATACTGTGACCATCAAAAATATGAGTCAGTTGCCAAGCACCCAAATTTTGATCACGTGACCACAGGGATGCTCCAACAGTCACAAGTCACTTTTTTCAGTGTTGTTGCAACTTTGAATAGTTACTGAATGAACTGTTGTAAGTTGAGGACTACCTGTATAATTAAAGTGAATGGGCTTAAATATATGTGGTATATTCAATATCGATGTTGCGGAGAAAAATAATTAGAGGTGAAATGAATCTTGTTTCCATGCTCTCAATCCTCAAGAATAAGACCGGAGGCCAGGAAAGAATAAAAGTAATGTATTTGCAAAACAAAAATAAGAACACCTAAGTCTGTGTCTACATGGTGAAGGACAAAGAGAACAAACAAAAAAAAAATTAACACATGCGCAGTACAGGTATCACATGAGAACTGCATATCAGTGTACAGTGTTGTTTCAGAATAAGAGTCCAGCTGACAAATAAATATGAACGTAGTGACAATTGAATGTTATAAAAATGGCCTCCCTAGATCGTATTTCTTTCTCTGTCAGGTCAGAATATAATGCAGTCACACTGTGAAATTATCATCTCGCCAGTGGCAGCTGGTAACATGACAAGAGAGACAGGAAACTCACACCACAACAAAGTAGGAAAGAGGAAGACTTATTTGGTGAATCATATACTGATGCTCGGTAGGAGCTATTTATACCGTTAAATTATCTGTGTTTTGTTAGAGAAATCTAAACGTTTGCTCCACTCTCCCCTAGAAATTAATTAGTCTCAGCCCTTTGCATATGTACCGATATTAGTAAAACTTGATTTTCAGTCATTTGAAGACAGCATTACAATTTTCTTGTGGTTAAGTGAATAAAGAAAGAACAGATTTACATAAGCCCGGTCTTGCTTTTGTTTTATAAAACCTGATGTTCCAAAATCCATTTGTAAAACCCTGTTTGTGTGTTACCTATCATTTTTATTGCTGTATGTAAGAATGTTGTATATTGCATACATGCAGAATCATGTTCCATACTGAAATTAATTTGTAGTGTATATTATGAAGCTGAATGCATATCCTTTGGCTCTTATTTTGACCATGAATTTGGGTGCATCTATACTGTTAAATGTTAGTCTGTAGGCACCTAGGAAAATGGATTTGTATTGTTTCTTTGAAAAGGAAGAGGCAGGAAAAAAATTCCAGAAGTGGGGATCACTGCTATAAAGTCTCTATCCTATTCACTCTATGTATTCACTGGAAATGTTAACACCTTCCTTAAGTGCAAAAGGCCTTAATATACCTGTATCTCAATAACCTGAGTCCTAATTAGGGATGAATGAATCTATAAATTTTTGTTCCATGTAAACATTCTTTCATCTCCAACCTATGTTTTATTTTGCTGCCTAAAAAGTCTGCCACTTTTTTCCATGAAGATTTATATACATTTTTCACAATTCTATTGATATTTTTTAATATTGATATTTGTTAATATAAGGTTATGTATACTATTTTAATTTGGGGTCATTTAATTGTTGCATTCCTGATTTTCACGTGTAGCTTCTTCTATGGTTTCTTGGATTATTCTTGTTTACATTATTTATGTCATTTGTTTTTATCTGAGTTTTAAAGATGAGAATTATATGTCATTCGGAATGCTACCATTAGAAGAGAATACAGGTAGTCCTCAAGTTATGACCACAATTGAGCCCAAAATTCATGTTGCTAAGTGAAACATTTGTTAAGTGAATTTTGCCCCATTTTTACAACTTTTCTTGCCACATTTGTTAAATGAATCACTGCAGTTGTTAAATTAGTAACACAGTTGTTAAGTGAATCTGGTTTCCCCATTGACTTTTGCTTGTCAGAAGGTCACAAAAGGTGATCACATGGTGCCAGGACACTGTAACCATCATAAATGTGAGTCAGTAGTCAAGCATCTGACTGTAAATCATATGACCATGGGGATGCCGTAATGGTCAAAAGTGTGAAAAATGGTCATAAGTCACTTTTTTCAGTGCTGTTGTAACTTCAAACAGTCACTAAGTGAACTGTTGTAAGTCAAGGACTACCTGTATATGTAGCTTAGGGTTGAACTGCAGAATCCTCTCTTAGTTGGTTGTTTGCTTGCAGATATTTCGTTACCAGATAAGGTAACATATTCAGTGCTAGAAGGAAGTGGGATTTGCTTTCTGTTCATAGACACTATCATCTTAGACAAGCAAACAGCAACCTAAGGAACTACAGAGGAAAACTATACTCCTACCAACATTGATAGGTAAAGCTACTGAATATAAACAGAGAGGAAACCCCACTCCTTTCTAGCATTAAAGATGTTGCCTAGACTGGTAATAAAATCTCTGCAAGGAAACAACCAAGCTCAGAGAGCACTAAGGACTCCAACACTCAGAGCGAGGTTCAACTGCATGGCATACATGTCACGTAACATAGAAATATATTCACTAATATGCACGTTTTTAGGTGCAACCTTCCAGAATATGTGCATCTTGAGCATATATTTTACTTCATTAGCTGCATCATAACATTTGAAAAGCCTGTACTGTACTTTACCTATCTTGGTAAAGAAACCGAATGCAATAAGTGATACTTAATATGACAATACAATGAGTTTTCGGTTACCTGAATTATTTGAAAACAGTTTAATAAGTAGAAGATTTAAGGCATATTTCAGACAATATTCAGATAAGACACTATTATTTAAGTCCAGGCAAGAAGATGTTACCATACTGAATTTATTAGGTTACACTTTAAATATTTCTTGGTTATAGCAAATAGCACTTAGTCTTGTTTACCACTTCATAGTGCTTTACATCCCTCTCTAAGCGGCTTACAGAATCAACCTATTGCCCCCAACAATCTGGGTCCTTATTTTACTGAAGGATGGAAGGCTGAGACAACCTTGAGCAGGTGAGGATCGAACTCCCAGCAGTCAGCAGAATTAACCTGCAATACTGCACTTTAACCACTGCGCCATCATGGCTCATCTACATATTATAGTAAACAAACCGAGCCGAGGTGGCGCAGTGGTTAGAGTGCAGTACTGCAGGCTACTTCAGCTGACTGCTAGCTGCAGTTCGGCGGTTCAAATCTCACCGGCTCAAGGTTGACTCAGCCTTCCATCCTTCCGAGGTGGGTAAAATGAGGACCCAGATTGTTGGGGGCAATATGCTGACTCTGTGAACCGCTTAGAGAGGGCTGTAAAGCACTATAAAGCGGTATATAAGTCTAAGTGCTATTGCTATTGCTATAAACCATATAAGGAACTGATCAGTGGTAGGTTGCTCCTGGTTTGGACCGATTCTTAGAACCGGTAGCAGCGGCATCGGGAGGCTCCGCCCACCCACCCGGGACGCTTCTGTGCATGCACAGAAGCGTCGCGCGTGAGCGCGCGCGCGAACCGGTAGTAAAGGGTTTTAGAACCCACTACTGGAACTGATGTGAAGAACTGATCTCTCTTTCTTACAAATAGAATCAGCTGCATAGTATCTGACTCGAAAAATATCTTTTCCTTAAAAAGAAATGTTATCTTTTAAGTGCCTCAGTGGGATCCAGAAAGTTGAACCCTCATTATGATAATTATTATTATTGTAATTATTATGTTTCATTGAGCAGCCAGATGTTTAGAATGGATTTGGCATTTTTGTCAACCTATCGAGTCCTTCCCAAGGACTTGGGATGTGATGTGGATGTTTGATGGTGTTAAAGGTATTGTTGCGAGATGTAGGCTGTTCCAAATAAATCTGCCTTTGCAATTGACTGATGGTGACTTTGTCAATTCCAATGGTTTTTAAATGGTTCTCCAATTGTTTTGGCATTGTACTCAAGGTTCCTATTTCTATTGGAAATACCTTTGCTTTCTTTTGCCACAGTTGTTCTATTTCTTATTATTATCATCAAATTTATTTGCTGCCCATCGCGCAGTTCAAGGCAACTCTGAGCAGATGTGAAACAAAGAAACTGAGTTTCTTTTTCCAGCATGAATAACTAATGCATAAAATTGGTTTGTTTTCATGGTATTCTCCTCTGCCATTCCCTGCCAAGCATTTGGAACCTATTTTCGATAACAGATTTAACATATAAATTGGACCAAACTTGGCAAAAATCAGAAATATTTAACAGGGCACAGATGGTAAAGCAGAAAGCAATATCCAGAGATTTGGGTGACTTGAGTGTGCTCTAACCTCTCATCACCTGCTGTGGCCCAAATATGAACATTAAAGAATCACCATACAATATTACATTCTGTCTAAGGGCTGTAAATCATGTAAGATTTACAAGTCCTACTATAGTATTCCCTGAAACCATGCATTTAAAAAAGTCGTGATTGGAAAGTAGAACATTGCCACTTTGAATGTTAAACATGGTAACAGAACTAATCTGTTGCAATTTTTTTTGCTTGCTTTTTTTTTTAACCTTACGAGAAAAAGGCAACCATTAGCTGGGAACATCATGTGTCTCTCAGTTTGAATAGTTCCAGAAAAATAAGAAAGATATTAAGTGCTGGCGGCTATAGAGGATTGCGAATAGGAAGACACTCAATTTCTTTCCTTATGAACTATAATAAAATCACAGTCAATGGACTTTACTTATTGGAATCATAAAACACCCTTAGCCTCTGCTAACAGTTTGTACCTTTGGGACTGTGAGAATGCCACACACTTTCTTTGGTCTGGATGAATGCTAACTAATTATTGAATTCACAGTGCATTGGAAAAGGGCATTCTTTCCTGCTGCTATCACAGCAGATTCAAAAAATTGAAAAAAAACAACACACACACCTCAAGCAGCATTTTGTGTTTTTGGCAGGCTGATGTTGAACATTGATCTTCTTATTTCAGGTTATGGAAAAAGATGCAAGCAACACAGTTGTGCCTCTGATGGACAACAGATAATTCTTTGAACATCAATGGCCTTATGGCTCTTGCAATTTCTCTTTTATTTCTCTGCTATTTCAATTAGATTCCATTTAAGTGAATATTCAAGTTGATGCAATTAAGGTTTGAAAATGCAAATAAATGTAGAACTATTCTTCAGAAGTCTATAACTTTGAACCCATCCAAGTCATCCATCTTCCTGTTTCCCAAATCTTTGCGATGCTTGTTAAATCCAAGTTGGGCTTTTTTCCTGCATAATCTGTTCTCTTGAATATTAAAATGATCAGATTCTGCTGCTTCTAAACTGGCCAGTCGCTGAGTTCCCACTATCTGATCTAATTAGTAATTAACAAAATCCTCCCCATCCTCCCTTATATAAAGAAGAGAAGGAGATATCTTTCCTTCATTGTCTATATATTTTGTGTTTTGTCTGGTATTAAGCAATTAAAAGAGAAAGAGCCTGCTGCATCCAATAGGAGGGAAAAGCAATAATAAAAGTGCAAACAATTTGTGTTAGATGCACAGCTCTATCAGCACATTAACACAGAAAACTTAGAGAACATACAGTACTCTTAGTTATGGACAACATAACTACACTTAACCTTTCCCAAATAGCTGGTGTCACAGCAGCTATTTGGATGTACTGATATGCAAACATTTAGACATTTAGAAGCTGAATTAGATTGCTTTATAAGTCTTGGTTAACCACAAAAAGGTTTCTATGAGTGCAGGAGGCTGAGAGAATGATGAACATTCTGCAGCGGAGAACTGGAGAAATTCCAGAAATTTGGTTTTGGGCAAAAATATATTTTTAACTTCCAAATGTAAATAACAATCTATGTAATGTAGCTACTTTCAAAACTAACAGCTACAGAACACATGGTCCAAAAAGGAAAAAAAGACAACTCACTGAAACTTTTTGTTGTTGTGAACCTTGCTCTCAATGTTCTTTCCAAACCAAATCCTTACATCTTCTATAACACTAAATCAAAAATCTCTTACAAACTTTATTGGATGACAATATTTGTCTAAGTGAGTGGTCCTTAATGGTCTCTGAGCTTGCTTGTTTTCTTGCAGACGTTTCATTACCCAAACTAGGTAACATCATCAGTGCTAATAAGGAGTGCAGTTTGCTGTCAGTTTATATTCTGGTGACTTGCCTGTCAGTGTTGGTGGGGGTAGTCTTACAGATTCTTCAGTTGGGCTGTTTGCTGTTGGCTTCTTTGGCAGTTTCTTGATTGGGGTATTGTTTACTTGATTGTTGGACTGATGTTAACCTTGGAGTTAATCTATACTGATCTGGGTGCTGATTGCTGATGGAGAGGTGCTTGGGTCTCTTTGGGCTGGGCGATAGTCTCTTTTGCATAGTCTTTGTCTAAGACAAATTCTGCTCCTTTTCAATGTCATGGGTGACACGCCATGAAATTGAAAGATGGCTTTACAAAGGTGTACACCTTTGGGCTCCAAGGATCTATTAGAAGAAAATTATGATCTGTTTCAGACCGGGTTTTCCAAAGAGCACAGGACAATCACTTGAAGCAGAGGTGAAGTTTATTCAAGGACAGGACTGACAATCACAATAAGACTGACAATCAGAGCTAGACATACAATCCCAAGAATCCATGGTAGCTACGAAGTTACAGCTTTAAAGTGGTTATTTTGATAGGGAATTCTTTCTATTGTCCCTAGAAATCAAGCAAACTCGGTCTGCCTCCTAGGGATTCCTATAAAGTTTAAAGCTTAAAGCTGGGTGGAAAAGCTTAAACTTTCTTTTGTTTTATTGTCTGTGGGTTAACTGGTAGGTCAGGGATGGATGAGGGTGGCAGGTGACATGGAAGGTCATGGGATGGCATAAGATTTTTCTTCCCTGAGAACAAATGTAAACCTGATGTTCTCTCTTGCAGCTCAGCCAGAGCTTTCAACTGCACCTATAAACTACAACGCTTTGAGATGTAGAAAGACTGAAAGGTAAATCATTAAAAAAAAAAAAAGACAAGACACATTCTCCCAACAGAGCAGCCAAGGAGTAAATAGAAAGCCCTCCCACGCAGATTCATACAACCAGCCATTTAGATCGAGCTCAATCCACTGTCCAGTGCAGGATTCTGGAAACTTCTCTCCCCCTTGCTTTCAAACTTTGCCCCTCCTCAAATGTCCCCTCCTTGAAGCTTGCTCTTAAGTTACTATTAAGACCTGACCCAAAAATATCAGCAAAAACATTCTTAGTATTATTAAATTAACCCCGGATGACAAGAACAATGAAATACTGGACATCTCCCTAAGTTATCTAGAGAGTATTATACAATCTAACAGAGCTTTCTATTTTAATACACTAGAAATACAAAATTTCCGTCATTTAGGATGCTTTCTCGACCCTTCCCTTTTTATTTCTGCCACCAAATCTGGTCATATCAACCACTCACCCCACTTAACATGGTTTTAATGGCTTGGTTACAGTAATAACAACCTTCTCAATGAATAAAAGTCAATAATAATAGGGTCACAAATCTGCAAAGTCATTGAGAGATTGTAAATTCATATTGAGGGATGAACTGTTGTAAGGGGAAAAAAGACTACTCTTGAGGTCTCACAGTGTTACTAGCTAATTAATATTATTTAATGGATGGCACAGCCATCTATGAGCCAATTGATGGAGTCAAGTTTTAGGTACTGTGTTTAAATGGAGTGACTCACGTTTCTTAATTACACAAAATGCTTTACAAAGAACCTTAGTAAAGAACAGCTGACCCATTGTCTTAAAGGCCAGGATAACACCTGCTTAGCTTGGGAGATATATATATATTTTTTAGAAGTTAGAAGATAGGGAGGGGAGTTCAGTTTGTATTGCTTGGTTTTCTTGGTTTTCAGGTTTGCCTGAGAAACTGCTTAGTTCTGAAACAAAGTTTTGAAATGATCAAAATCCATGACACCAAAACTGGCCATTTTGTGGCAGATTTTGCTGGACAGCTGGATAGTTCACCACTGAGCTGTGTAACATCGCCATTTGCTTATCCAGATGGTCTCAGCTAAATCTAAAAGTTTCGAACAGTTCGAAACACTTCACAACAGAAGTGTTTTCAGTCGCGTCCTTTGATTCTGACCTCTTTTGTGCCTAGTCTTTTTCTCTTTTATTACCTTCATTGGCTTTGTTTTTACCCTTTGAATTCAAAGTAGATATTTGGTACCTTTCTAGATGCAACAGTTTAAATGAATGATATATACCTGGTTCAAAACTGTCTGTTTTCATTATAGGAACATAGTATTTAGGAATATCATGTTGTTCTCTTCAATCCACTGAAAGAAAGCCATGGACCATTTCTGTTCTCTCTCTGTCTCTTTTGCTGCTCATTGTTTTGCTTAATTGTATGTTTGTGGTCAGACTAACCTTTTGATGGATGATAGTTTTTGTTGAATTTGGCTTATAATCATAACAACGAAATAAAGATTTTATGTTGCAGCTTCCAAATTGTTTCAAAAACTATCACCTTGGGTAACTCAGGATTCATACTGCTGCTTCTATAGATGCTCCTTGGCCTTTAATTGCCAGTGTGAATGGTATCTAAAGCTATGATCTAAAGATCACCTAAAACTAGTGTTTATGATTATGACACGATGACATGATTATGACCCATAATTTAAAATATGGGTAAGTGCACATCGAATCTCACCTGAAAGTACAACTATCCTATCTTACTGGTATGGATAGAGGGCTATCTTACCATCACTACTAGACAAAGTCATAGAAACTTAAATCTAGCTTGTTTCCCATTCAGATCATCTGATGTGGATACTTCAGATGTAGAGGATCTAGCCTGGCACATAAGCTTCTTCAATCTCTAACTGCACGATCCTTGAGTCATAAAATGATTTGGAAAAATCAGAAGACACTGGCATTGGACTTTCTGCTCCACATGTAGAGGATGGAATTAATCTCTGATATTGGGTACAAATCATGGTGTTGCCACATTCCTCTGTCCCCATCCTACATAGCTGTTCATGAAACTAATAGCTGAAAAGGAGTGGCTAAACCTTCAACTCCTAGCAGAAGATGCAGCTGAGTGGCCTAATATCGTTTCACTCAGAGGATCAATCTGAAAGAAATAAGACAAAACTTGTTAAAGCCTACTGAACTCACTATGCTTTAATGTACTAGATCATACCCATGCGTGGGGTGTGAAAAATAAGCAGTCAGTTTTAGGAAGAAAGCTGTTGTTTGATAATTTGATGTGGGAAAAAATTCAGTTCCTATGTCTTATCACTTATATGCCTGAGCATATTAAAGCAGTTGTAGAGATTCTGCACAATTGTTTTTACAGATTTCATCTGGGTCAATGTTTTCTAAAGTTACGCCTTCTCCAAACTTGTTCCTAGGTCTATTGAGATATTTTAGAGTCTGTATGAGCTCCCATTTCTGATGGGACCTGGAGAGTAAAAAACAAAAAAAAAACAACAAAAAAAAAACAGAGATGTATTTTGACAGTGGTAACTGCTTTAGGAATCTCTTCCTTCTGCATGTTATAAAGAGATCATCTTTCATCCCTTAAAAAAAAAAAGTTACCTTTTTTTTTAGTTCCAGTGTTTGCTTCTACTATGACATTGATGTTTTGACTGATTTATCTGTTTACCCTGTTGTCAAGTTTTATATTAATTATTTCAGATTTATACACGGCTGGTTGACTTGTCAATCATTGTGATGGCATACTGAGATGTTTGGGTCATTTCCAATGCTATCCTCACAGAAGGGGTTACTGGAAGCTAAATTAATTGTCCCCTATTTATCATGGAAATGCTCAGAACATTTCCAAAATATTATATGAAAGGTCCAAGTATCTTAACATGTTATGGAGGCTTAAAGAAAATTCCCAAAATCTGGGCCAAGGGAACTTTTATATTTATAGGATTTTACTTATTTGCACCTAGCCAAAATACAGAATATGCTTTTTTGCTATGTACCATGACATTGGTATTATCTTATTCCCTGTCCATGTGCTTAAACTGTCCTTACCTACATTAGCATTAAAGTAATGTTTTCCTCTTTATTCTGACATTATCCAAGACTAACATCACAGCGTATGAAATGTTTTCGGTTTCAGCCCCCATTACTATGAAACGAAGCTGTATGATTGACAGTGAACAGCAACAGAGTCAGGATATGGATGGCAATGGAAAAAGAAAAGAAAAGAAAACATAAATCTGTTGTCTTAAGAGTAGAATACTTCAGGGGAATACCAAAGGGAATACTTTAACTCAGTAGTGGAGAAAAGCTGTTATCTCTGTCTCTATTTTCACCCCTGGTGTCGATAGGGGAGAAAAATAGAGAGGGGGGGAGAGGATTGCATATATGTGTATTTTATTTTGCTTATTTTTTTTTTATTTCTATAGCTCCCCCCTATAGTGACTCCGAGCAGTATATATTGTAAGAAGAATGCAAATAAATGTTTGGTCAGTTTGGTCTAATGGTTAAGGCAACAGGCTAGAAAACAGGAGTCTGAGAGTTCTAATCCCACCTTAGCCATGAAAGCCAGCTGGGTGACCTTGGACCAGTCACTCTTTCTCAGCCCAAACCATCTCACCGGGTTATTGTTGATGGGAAAATAGGAGGAGGGAGGCATATTGGATATATATGTATATGGTGGTGGTGGTGGTTAGGTGAAGGTTAATTGCAGGCTAATTATGCTGTCTGCAGACTGCCAGCAGTTCTACAGTTCGATCCTGACCGGCTCAAGGTTGACTCAGCCTTCCAGACTTCCGAGGCCAGTAAAATGAGGACCCAGATTGTTGGGGGAAATATGCTAACTCTGTAAACTGCTTAGAGAGGGCTATAAAGCACTGTGAAGAGGTATATAAATCTAAGTGCTATTGGTATAAAAATAGTCTTCTTCTTTACTTCCTCTTTCACCACTCTGGATGTCAGGGTAAATAAATGGTTGCTGAGTAAAATTATTGTCATGGATGTTAATACAGACAAGAAACTGGGTCCTTAACACAGTCAGGATCCTGACTCAGCCACATAACCAAGTCTTCACTGCAATATGAAGGACCAAGAGGGTCAAAGTCATCCTAATTTCTGAAGGGACAATGTTCCAAAGGGTAGGAGTGACAACAGAGAAGGCCCATCTCCTAGTCCCCGCCAGTCAATGTTCCTGGGCTGACAGGGCTCACAACATGCCCAACCTATTGGACTGAATTAGATTGGTAAAAGAGGAGACAATCCCTTAAGTAACCTGACCCCCAAGCCAAGAAGGGTTTTAAAATTAGCATTTCAAATTGCACCTGGAAGCATACTTGCAACCAATGACCTCACGTAGCAGTGGTGTTTCAAGTTTCGAATATTCAACACCATTTATTATCAATGCAGCTGCATTCTGCACCCAAGCATGCCATAGCTTATATACTTGCATCAGATATCCTGTGTCTGATGACAACCTTATGTGCATGTAATCATTTTAGTGTCACTGATGTTCATTACAGATGCTGTCTCCATCTTTCTCTGTTTCCTTAACTCCCAACACTCAACCTATCGGTATGCAACGTACAAACACCCATACCTGAACATCCATATGGGACTCCCAATAGCAATTCACTGTATTACTTTTATTTGATATTAATTAATAAGTAAAGCAATCAGTTCCTATCATCACTTGGTTTGTTCTTGTTCTTTTTCTTAACAGCTATTTAGAGAATGGTTATTCTCAGCAAAATTCTTCTCATTTCAATTACAACCCAGAATTCAATCAAACAATTCTTCTGGGAAAGCAGACATGAGCAAATAATTAAAAGAGGAATGCACTTTATATAAGTGTGTTGAAATCAAAGGACCATTTGCACATTTTGGGCTCCACTGCCAAATCTATGCAGATAATAGAGGTAAACAGGTTAGTAACATTATTAACCTGTTGATATATTGTGGAGAATCTTGTTCAATAACAGCGTCTCTAATGAAAGAATATAATCCACCATGATGTGCCCTTATACGAAATTTGAAGTTCTTCTATGTCCAACTACAATAGGTACTTTTCTTTATGGGCACTTTTCTTATTCTTAAAAAATAAGTTTTATAAGAAGGTGTTTATCTCAAACTCTTTTAGCTTTAAATCAAAATATCATTTTATATAACACTTTATCTTTCTTTTACACCCATCTCTTGTTTTTCCATACTTTCAATTATATGTCCAATATGAAAATAAGATGCAAAGAAGAAGCATATTCTAATATGTTGTGTTCAATCAACATATTACTGCATGGTTAACTGAACTACAGTTTATTCAATTAACCCAATTTTGGGGTTAATGTGGTATGATATGACTGAGTCTCTAAAATATGTGGCTAAAGTGGAATTGGCCTATATTTGTTTCAATGTCTTTTGCAAACCTAATTGTATTTTAAGGTCAATCTTGATAGAAATCTTACAAAAAACATTAAGGGAACTGATGGAAAGGCAATGGAAAAAATTGGAAAATACAGAGAAGTTGGGAACTAAATATTTATGACAGAAATGATATTGATTGAAGAAAGAAATATCAGAAGGATTAAAGACTGAGGAATTCAGGACATCCAAATCCTACTTGATCAGATCAGACCAACGTCAGGTATGGTTCATAGTAACTTAGCACATTCTTAAGTTCTATTATAAGTGATTAATAAAAAGTAGCTAGCCATCAAGGGCAGAGGGGTAAAACAGCAGCCACTGCACATGTGTCTGTACTTTTCATATACATACATATTATGTGTGTATATATGCATGTATATGGAAAGCACACACACACACACACACACACATACACACACAGTAGGTGTGTGTGTGTGTGTGTGTGTGAGAGAGAGAGAGAGAGAGAGAGAGATATTCCCAGCACGTTCAAAATTCCACTTCGAAGAACCGTGTCAAGAGTTAACAACCTTCCCTTCCCTTCCCTTCCCTTCCCTTCCCTTCCCTTCCCTTCCCTTCCCTTCCCTTCCCTTCCCTTCCCTTCCCTTCCCTTCCCTTCCCTTCCTCTTTCATTGATTCTTTCTTTCTTTATTTGATTCTTTCTTTCTTTGATCCTTCCTTCCTTCCTGTCCCTTCCTTCCTGTCCCTTCCTTCCTTCCTTCCTTCCTTCCTTCCTTCCTTCCTTCCTTCCTTCCTTCCTTCCTTCCTTCCTTTTTTCTTTCATTATAACATTTTGGAATGGACTTTGCTGACCTCTGAATGTAAGAACTAGATGAAGATTATTTTGATTTTTCACCACCAATGTTAGCAGAAAGAAAGAGGAATGCATGAAAGTTGCATCGGTTAAATATAGCCTCAGTTTTTTTCTTCTTTGAATATTTAGCCTGGAAGCATATGACACATTTCTCATTTGCACTTCATATTGTGAAAGAGATTTATACCTTTATGCAGCGGAGAATAAATAGTCTCCAGATACCCTTGTGTCAGTGCTTGTATTAGTAGGAACCGCTTTTGGATAGAGGCATTTCTGTTTAATGACCATGTCAGTTCCCCCCACAGAGCTCTGCTTTGAAAAAGTAGCATACAAACAGACCAAAAGATAAACCATGTTCAAAAGAAGTGATTGACACTAAACCGTGACCAGTTTTATTGAAGTTTTGAAAACTTGATTTGCCTCAACGGTAATAGAAAAACCACAAGACAATTTTTTTTTCTACACAAAATTCTATTTTCAGCTTGATAGTTGCTCAAGACTATTTTTTTCTGCAGAAAGTTCTATTTCCAGCTTTAAAAAAGCATGCAGCATTCTGCCTCTACTATCTATGATCTCAAGGTCAGAAAAGTAAGTGGTCTTCTTGGATTATCTTACTACCATTGAATTTGTACCATAAAGCTGCCTATCTCATACTTTCTTACTTTTTTCCCTTCCCTCTCTCCCTTCTTTCCTTTTTAGTATATCTCTTTGCCCCAATAATACTTGGGAGAAATAATATAGCCAATCACCACATTTTCTGACGTCTGTCAAAATCTTTTCCATTATTATTATTATTTTAATTTTTTAAAAAATGAATGGAAAGCTAGCATGCTGCAAAGCACTGGCCTCAAGCACAAGTTATGATTCCAGCAGTGTCCATGAGCATCACACGTAGGACACAAAGGGATTTTTAGAAAATAAAGTGGTGGTTATCACCGTTTAGTGCAGGGGTGTCAAACTTGTGTCATCACAGTGACGCAGGGGTGGGTTCCTCCTGGTTCGGACCAGTTCGCTCGAACCGGTAGCAGCCCGCTGGTGATGTCACAATGACATCACCGAACCGGATCGGTCATGCCAGTCCGTGGGCGCCGCCATCTTTTTTTTTGAAATTTTTTCTGATTCTTTAATATATATTTTTCTTCTGCGCATGCGCAGAAGCCGGGTTTCCGGCACTGTGCATGCAGTCGCCATCTTGTTTTCGGCTTTTTTTTAATGGGTTTTTTTGCACTGCGCATGTGCGGGGTGCGCGCACACCCACGAGGCGCAGCCACGTGGCGCGGGAGGAAGCGAACTGGCAGCAGGTAAGTTGGAACCCACCCCTGCAGCATTTCCCTGTTCATTTCTATCACCGACTAGCCTGCCCCACCCACGTCTCTGTCTGCCCAAGGCAGAATGAAAAGAGAGACACAACGCGTGCACAGAAACTTCCCTTCCCTCTCCAGTTATCACACCGAAAGAAACCCAAGTTCAACGCGCTTTCTTCCACCAGTCTCTCCGGTATTAAAGCGATCGGGACTCCCGTCTCTTTTTCCCAGCGTGAGATCGTACTAAAGCAGAGGTCTTCAAACTTGGCAACTTTAAAACTTGTGGACTTCAACTTCCAGAATTCTCCAGCCTGGAGAATTATGGGAGTTGAAGTCCACAAGTCTTAAAGTTGCCAAGTTTGAAGACCTCTGCACTAAAGCAACCCCTCCCCTCCCCACCCCACCTGATCGGAGAGCCACAGAGATTTTGGAGAGATCCAAAACCCTAATTTGCTGAGA
>QLTV01000770.1:855953-866192 GCA_003457575.1 Thermophis baileyi | reverse complement strand
AACTTTTTTTTATTTTCAGTCCCCTCTTCTTCAATGTTATTTTCTTGTGCTTCATTTATATTCTCTTTTACCACCTTCTCTCCTATTTCTTGCTCTGTGTGTTCCAGCAAAATTTCTGACTCTTCTCCTATTTCATGCTCTGTATATTCCAACAAAATTTCTAACTTTTTATCACCTTTTACCACATTTTTTTACCATCTCAAATAATTCCTCATACATCCAAATCTCCATATTGCCAATTTGACAGGCTGTTACACTTTTTATACTTTTAAACTTTTTATATTCTATCACATTTAATTAAAACTTAGGGTCC
The DNA here is from genome assembly GCA_003457575.1 of Thermophis baileyi. Taxonomy (NCBI): domain Eukaryota; kingdom Metazoa; phylum Chordata; class Lepidosauria; order Squamata; family Dipsadidae; genus Thermophis; species Thermophis baileyi. The sequence goes on along the minus strand of QLTV01000770.1, from coordinate 865,879 downwards.
ATATACTCTCTTTTTTATTTTCAACTTCTTATGTGTCAAATTTAAGTATTAATCCAGTCTAATCCAATTCCACATTTTATTGTCTTCCACAGCCGTAGAAAAACAAAGCCAAACAGTATAGGCAAAACAAATACTCCTTAAAAATTCTCAGAGCTTCCAAGTTATCTTCTTTCAGTCAAGGTCAAGTTATACAGCTGCACTTTTTCTTTAAGTTTCCACAAAGTGTTGCAATATTTTCTTCTCTCCAGCAGATGGCTCTCTCCAATACACAATACACACAAGTCAGCTGGTTGTCAAAGCTATAAAAAAAACTTTAAATCCACAAAAAAAATGCTTTCTCCCGGATTTCTTCTTTTTATTATTTAATATTTCTCCAATTGCAGTTATAACAAGAATAATCTTCTTGAGCTTTGGTAGTTTAGCCTCCGCTTTCTTTCTTTCCTCTATAATTCCCAGCTGCCAATTAGCCACTATTTTCAGCTCGGGAAATTCTTTTAAAATCCAAATTTAAGAATGCCTTTTACCTGTGAGTTGGCCACTCTCTCACCCGGTTTCAGCACTCTGTCCAAACACCGCTCCTGCACATAAACTTAGTCCGGTTGCCCCAGCTTTGTAGCGGTCATTGAAAAATGGCTGCCGCTCCCGCCACTGGTCTGAAGAGCTGTCTCTGATCAATCGAGGAACTTGCCTGCTCCTCTAGGTCATCTGAGTTGCCTCTCCTTCTTCACCATCCCTTCAGGATGGTTCTGGTCCAAAGACCCTCCGACAGCGGTTTGTCAGACTGGGTTTTCGCGAAGCTCATCGGAGCTCTGCTATTTCCCAGCCTGTCTCACCGCGATGCTTCTGGTTTCCTCTCTCATAATGTTTTTAAACAGTAGTAATATTGCTACAAATCCTAAATTCATTGCAGCAATAAGTTTTGCCTTTTCCATTCAGATGAATTAAACTGGGTGATACATATTTTGTCCAAACAGAATGGCATTAAATTTAATATGATTATTTTGAAATCAGTTTGGATATAACTGCTACCTTAAAGAAAAAAAAATATCCTTGCTTATAAGTAGCCAAAAATAGCTGCATGTCTGTTTTTCATACTTAGCTACATTTCCAACGATGCATTGCAGAGCAAAATAGGGGTTTTCCCCCTTCTTCCAAACAACCCTATCCCTTACTTATGCATCTTTTTTTTTTTTAGGTAACCCAGAAAACAAACAAATATAAATGTTCTCATAATGTTTTTAAACAGTAGTAATATTGCTACAAATCCTAAATTCATTGCAGCAATAAGTTTTGCCTTTTCCATTCAGATGAATTAAAGTCAGGCAGAAGAATTTAAACTGGTTGATACATATTTTGTCCAAACAGAATGGCATTAAATTTAATATGATTGTTTTGAAATCAGTTTGGATATAACTGCTACCTTAAAGGGAAAAAAATTATCTGTACACAACTCATTCTTTAATGAAAAGGGGGAAAGGGTGTGAATTTTTTCTAGATTGTTAATCAATCATTTTTTCATTAATAATCACAGACCAAAATAACAGTAAAATAATATTAAAATAAACAGTTACAATATGTTGTACATCATTCAGCATTGTTTAAAGAAGAGATGCAAAGCATAATTAAATCAGGAGCAAGTGTATTGAGTAACCTGGCATGGCAAGCCATTCATGCTAGAGTACAAGAAGTCCTTAACTTACAACCATTTGTTTAGTAACTGTTCAAATTTACAACAGCCCTGAAAAAGTGACTTACAACCAGTCCTCATACCTATAACTGTGGGAAGCCCCCCGCTCCCCCACCAGAATTTGGGGAATATTAAGAGGCAAAATATTACATTTCCCCAAAGGAGAAATGGAGAAACATGTTCTTAAAGACAGAAATCAGCCCCAATCTTCATGCTGTAGGAAAACTCAAGCTGCCTCAAGCAGAACCCTGAAGTCTTTAGAGATGGATATTTTGTGCCCATTAAGAAATCCAGGCCAGCCTATTCATAAACAAAATGCCTTGGCCCAGCTCCCCCAGGCTGGAGCTGATGGAATTAAGAATTTACATTCCCCCACCCAAATTCTAAGGACAGGACGTGACCTTTAGGACATAATAGGATTAACCCACCACCAATGAAATAGTAAAAGACACAAGGCTCATTACATTGCACAACCGCCTAGAGCATCTCAATCCCCAAACCCCAGAACCCTATAAAAATCCGTCCACTCATTCAGCCATTTTGTCAGACATCCCAGAAACATGCTGCTGTCACTGAAGTTTCTGGAAACCAAATAAACAGAGACCTTCTTTCCAACCAGCCAGCCTCCATTTTATTTCCAGTGTCTTTTTCCCAGTTTGGAACCAGACTGGATTTTTCTTCCTACATGACCATTGCAGCATCCCCATAGTCACATGATCAAAATTCAAGTGCTTGGCAACCAACATATATTTAGGATGGTTGCAGGGCCTTGGGATCATGTGATTGCCATTTGCAACCTTCTCAACCAACTTCCAACAATAGGGAAGCCAGACTCACTTAATGACTGCATGATTCACTTAATTGCAGTGATTCACTTAACAACCATGGCAACAAAAAGTTACAAAATAAGTGTGACTCACTTGACAATTGCCTTGCCTAACAATGGAAATTCTGGTCCCCAATTATGGTCATAAGTTGAGGACTCCTATATAAGGAAATTATGTGGCTGTTAACTCTTGGATAATTTTGCAAAAAGCAGTCATTCTACTACTGATCAGATTAAAGATGTTGAAGATATATTTCATTACACTGACAAGGAAAGGTTTGAACATTGAACACTTGTAACTGGACATAGACCAAGGATTCTGCAAATTCCAGCTTCATATTGGCTGGTTATTATATCATAGGGGATCTAATTATTTCTACTTTTTACAACAGCTGAATTTAGAAGACTAAAACATAGAAACATAAAGCTCTGAAATGTTCAGAAATCACTAGTTGATCTGATTGATTTAAAACCACTGGTTAAATTTCCTAGTGGAATGACTGGAGAGATCCTGCTGTAATCAAAGTAACATATCTGTAACCTTGATGAAAACTCATAAAGGGCATAAACCAAGGCTGAGCTTATGCCTTTTAAATGAGGACTTGCTTACAGTTAAGAAATGAGATGTGGAATGCTGAGTTTTATATCTGTTAATTAATGTTGCTATTTTAGGACTCTGTTTGGACTTTTTGCTGACACCTGACTTGGAGAAGGCATTACTTATTTGGATTTGCCTATAGCTGAGTTATGGGCCTTATGAAAGGTTTTATATCTGTTAATTGAGATGCAGTGAAAAGATAGTGAAATTGTTTACACCGATGGTGATGTGGCTGAGAAGTTGCTTTTTTAGGTTTGTTTTTTTTCCTCCATTTCTATTTCTGCTCTCTTGCACCTTTTTCTTTTCTTTGTATTATCTTTTACTATGGGAACTAAAACTTGTAATAAAATTATTTTTTTAAAAACCTTCACCCTTAGCTCATCTGTATCCCAAGGCTAGCAACGATTGAGGGGAAAAAGCCATACTGCAGCTGTCTGTCATCTGTGCCAGTTGTGTAGGGAGACAAGTCACCATCCAATAAAGCTAAATCTTGGGAGTGGAGAGTTAAAAATGACACCACATGCCTGCCTCAGAACAGCATGCTTAGGAACTGGACAATTTCATGAGTAACAAAATTTTATCCCTAAATTTAACTGGATGCCATAAAGCAGCTGCATCAGTCCCTTAGCTTCAGATAATGTTATCGTAACCGTAATACATTATTTCCTATTGAGTAGTCACAATAGATTGACAAATCTATCTATCCACAAATAGCCAAGTGGGTCACTATTTGCATAGTAAACTTTCAGAACTAGTATCTAGGATAGCACAGAAATCCATTGGAAGGAAGGTGATTCAGAAATCATTATTCTACATGAAACATCAGCTCGTAGACTTTTTCTATGTGTGAGTAATTGAGACACCGATGCTCTTATTTTGGCATTTTAATCATTCACATAATAGACGGGGCATGCTAGGTTCATGCATGCTAACTCCATCTCGCTCTTCCATTGCTTTCCATGCAGGGGTGAAATCCAGCAGGTTCTGACAGGTTCTGGAGAGCCGGTAGCGGAAATTTTGAGTAGTTCGGAGAACCGGTAGTGGAAATTTTGAGTAGTTCGGAGAACCGGCAAATACCACCTTTGGCTGGCCCCAGAGTGGGGTGGGAATGGAGATTTTGCAATATCCTTCCCCCAGGAGTGGGGAGGGAATGGGGATTTTGCAGTATCCTTCCCCTGCCACGCCCACCAAGCCACGCCCACCAAGCCACACCACGCCCACCAAGCCACGCCCACAGAACCGGTAGTAAAAAAAAATTGGATTTCACCACTGTTTCCATGCAACATCTATTTCTGAAACCCTCTTATGCTTGATGTAGTTTTGGCAACAGTTATATCATTCCTTTAAATTGGTAGAAAAGGATTTTCCACGGTAACTTGGAAGGAGTATATGCCTTGTGCCAAACATACTTTTTCTCCATTTTGCACCCTCACCCAACCTCAATGTAGCTTCACATTTTTTAAAAAAAACTTTTAAGGGTGGTCCTTTAGCGTGCTGATCTGTACAAAGAGCTATACTCAATTAATTTTGCAGATGGCTCAGTACATGCTAATACAATCATAAAAAATAGACGTGGGAAAGTATTACAGGGTTTTTTTTTTTATCCCTAGATCACTACAGAGATAGAATATACTTCTCTTCAGTCCAAGCATAAAGAAATATAGCTGCTTGCTTTTACAAAATCCTGCATGTCAGCTTGATAACAAAATAATAGGAACTATTGTGACACTTTTATAGATGACAGGGAATTTATGCATCATTCATGCATTCAGTGCATACACTTTAGACAAACCAGATATATGGAAATAGGATAGAATGGTCTGGTTAAAACAACAACAACAACAATGTCTGTAACATGCAAGTCCCAGTTGTAAATTATCTTGTTCTTTGCTTCATGGAGCGCAAATGACACAACATGTGTTTAAACCAGATTTTGGGTATTCAGAAACATCTGGATTTTCTCTCTATGTAAACTATTGTTACATATCTAGAAGTCCTATATTTTTGAAGAGTGCCTGCATTTTTTATCTATTATCTGGCTTTCCAGTCTAGTTGAGCATACAGAATTTGATAGCTTGAATTTCTAAAAACCTTACACATTTGCATCTCAAAATTGTCTATCATATATCTCTAGTGGGAAGACAAAGTACAGTATTTAAAGGGAAATACATCTGGAAATCTATTCAGGCCCTCCTTTATACATAGGAATAGTATCTGTCTTGTGACTGTAGATATACAGTAAAGTGATAATTCAGTTTTGAGAAGGTGTTTATATCAAAGCCCCCTGTAGAAAGAGATGTACAGTAATATGTACCAGTAACACGCTTAAGAGTAATAGATATGCTTGCATATCCTAAATATATACCTGGAACAGCAATTGATATTTTTCTGGTATAGGAGTGTGGAAATAGTTGAATTGCTTGAGCATTTTGTATGTTGCAGCATACAAAAATATTTATTGCTTTATTACTTTGAAATATTTATTTGCTGCCCTATAGCAATCTTTTCAGTATATTGTTTTTTTTTGCTTAGGATGGATGAATGATAGATAGATAGATAGATAGATAGATAATGGATGATGGATAGATAGATGATGGATGGATGGATGATGGATAGATCGAGGATGAATGGATGATGGATAGATAGATGATGGATGGATAGATAGGTGCGNAGATAGATAGATAGATAGATAGACAGACAGACAGACAGACAGACAGACAGACAGACAGACAGACAGACAGATAGATAGATAGATAGATAGGTAGATAGGTAGATAGGTAGATAGGTAGGCAGGCAGGCAGGCAGGCAGGCAGGCAGGCAGGCAGGCAGGCAGGCAGAGCGACTGACATTACCAACTTAATGGTACCTACATTAAGTTTTGGGACAGGAATACTTAATATTTTTCCTTTTTGTTATTGACAGATTCATTTTTCTTAATGAACGATTCAGATAAGGCAGTAAAAATTATGTTTTTCTATAGATAATATAGCTCTGCTATAATATAAAAGCCAGGGCTGAGTTTGAAAACTAATTCCTCTAGAGATCCTTCAAAGCATACAGTTTTATGTTTATATATGATTCATTACAGCATGCTTGCTTTCCCTATTTTTTCCTACTAGCAGGGCCTGGGTTCTAAGGGGTGATTTCCTTTCCTTCTGGTGAACCCAGTAAGAAACAATACCCCTCCTCTAATTGTGAACTTTGTGGCTTTTTCCATGCATACCAGTAGAAATCACCATACAGCATGTACAAAAAATGCAGTACAGTGCTAACAGTGTGAACAATGCTAAATGTTTGTTTGTTTGTTTGTGTTTGTGTGTTTGTTTGTTTGTTTGTTTGTTTGTTTGTTTGTTTGTTTAAAACAACACTCATCTCACTGTCAAGCAACTCTGGGCTATGGATTTCACTGAGGAAGTTTCCTCCGGCATCAGGGAAGCTAGCTTGGAACTAAAATCTTGTCTCAGACAACAGCCTGAACAATATCCTTAAAAGCACAATCCATTCTAAAAATAGAGTATACATATAAAGAAACCAACATTCATCCTCACTGGATATGCTTACTGTCACCATTCATCATCATTTTAGCCATTGTCTATCCACTGCAGGATGAAGGCCTCTTCCACATGTTTCCAACCAATACGGTCTTGAGCTTTCCTTTGCCAGTTGGGCCCGCAATACTTGCTGATGTCGTCGCTCCATCTTGTTTTAGGTCTCTTTCGTGGACGCTTTTTATCAAGTGGGATCCATTCTATGACTGCCTTGGTCCACCTGCCATCAGTTCTTCTTGCTATGTGACCAGCCCATTTCCATTTCAATTCTTTTAGTCTTTTGATGGCATCGTATATTTTCATTTGTTCTCTAATCCAGTCCATGTGCAGGTCTTTCTATCTTGACTTATGATGCCGAGTATGTATCTTTCCATGGCTCTTTGCGCCCACTCATAGTTTTTGCATTGATTGTGAGGTTAGTGTCCATGTTTTGCTGGCATATGTTAGAACAGGTTGTTCAAGAGGTTGTTCTTGAAAATTACGCTTAAATTACTGCTTACTGTAATTGGTTATCTTCTCACTGTTGCCACATTGCCTTTGTACCAATTAGACCTCTAAACTGCTTTGTTTTCTTTCTCTGCTTGGATCCCAGGACCACAATTCATCCCAGATGAATCCACTGTTCTAACTTTTTCCCCCTAGAAGTTGATTGAAGTTGAATCTCTTCCATTCCACCCACCCCCCAGCCCTACGACTCGCTTTCTAGCTACAGAGAGTCCCATTGAGGTGCTGCAGAGTGTTGCAGAAAACAAGTCCTCATGTTCTCCATTTCAACTCTTCCTGCCACCAAGGGAAAAAAAAGGTTCCCTTGCTAGTTCTAAATGCCCTTGCTTTTTTCTTAACCTCTCTCCTTCTTCAGTTTATTCTTCCCTTCTGTTTCTCCCAACAATTCCCAAACCTGGATCTTTAATATACTTCTTAGTTCATTTTCTCCTTATTTCCTGAAATAGCCACTTTCTTCACCAATCGATCTCCTATCTCACTCATGATCTTCTTAGGACTTTCATTAGACAATCAATCTCTTCATTTTTATTTTCTCTCTATCCTGCAATTCAGTTATTTAGCTCAATGTTTTAATCCTTCCTGGCTTATCCCCGGTCTCCTCAATTAAGAAAATGTCATGTGGTATGAACAAAAAGTTCTTCTCTGTTATTGTATCTACTTTATGGAACCATCTCCCCTTGGAGATCTGGATGGCTCTGATTCTTTTGGTCTTTCATAAGATCTGGATATCCCATCAGAGTTTGACCAGGAGATTAAATCTGGCCTGTTGATGAATGTATTTGTTTTACATATACAGTACAATGGTATGAAATGGAAGGGTTTTTTTTAGAGTTTAGTGTTACATTGCTCTATTATTATTATGGTTGGTCACACGGTCAGCCAGATGCTTAGACTGGATTGCTTGATAGTGAGATGGTGGTATATAAATTTAATGAATGAACAAATCAATACATTTGACATTTGTATCCACCTATTAAATCCTTCCAAAGGAACTGGGATATGATGAGGTTGTTTTTTTACCAGTTATTATTATTTGGGATTAGTATTCAGATTGTATATTATACTGTTGTTTGGGGGGGGTCTTAATTACTGCTATGAAATGAGTAGATGAATTGGGCATAAACTGCTTAAACAAATAAATTGATATTATTTTCTGTTGTTCATTTGATGTATAATGTTTTTTTAATGCTATGTTAACCACTTAAAATAGGAAATGTGAATTGGATGGCCACATAGATTAATAAATAAATAATCAACAACAATATGTACCTTAGAATAAAAAAAATGCATTTCCAAACAAACAAAAGACAAGTCAGTATTAAAAGCTTTATTGGAACTGGTGCCAGATTTAACACAACAGAATATTACATTTTATCATAGGCAATCTTAACACATATTACATTATAAATTATTGCCACCAAGCAGTTCCTGATGATAGTCCTGGGAATTGAATGCAGCAGCTCAAGAGTAGTACATGAAATGAGAGATAGAAAAAAAAAGGCACATTAGGGTGATCAGCTTATTTTTATACAACTGCAGATTTGATCGTTTTCCACAGTGTGTTTTCCCGGTTTTATGTGAGTGTTTTCTGAATGATTCAAGTCTCCACCATTTCCTATGAAAAACAATTCTGCATTCCATATACTCTTTCGTGGTGATGATAATGATACTGTAAGAAAACTTCAGTAGGGGTAATGGTGAGTATAAACTAGCAAAGATTAAATTGCAGTGTATTACAAAGCTAGAAGTTATTCACTAAGGTCTATGTGTTCTAGAGGATGCACCCAGCATCCTCTCTGATACAGTGTTCTCATATTGTTCCAGTGTAGCATGGAGCAAATTTATTTAAAGTGTTTGCTGCATAAAGGTTCTATAGTACATAAGCTTTTTTTTAAAAGTGCATTTCTTAAGGTTATTATGAGAGTAGCTGAAAACTTTAGCTCTTCTCTCCATGAAAAACTGTCTGCCTATAGAAAAATTTGACAATAGCAATACATATGGGAACACCTGTTCTTGAGTCAGATGATAAATGACTCTACAGAATCAGACAAAAAAAAAAAACTATTGTAAAAGACCAGCTAAGAAAGAGAGAAGATAAGAGATAACATTAGAACATAGTGAAGATTGGCAAAATATAATGATCATCTTTCTTTTTTCCCCTTTTCTTCAAAAATTAATAGTTAAGTATGAGATGTACATTTAAGGGCAGACTATTCTGAGGCAAATTGTTCAAATGCATGAAAGGATGTACTGAATCTTGTCTCTGTCAAACATGAAATGTATCCTCTGATTCATTCTGAGGTTCCAGGGCGGCCATTAATTTCAAGAAATAGACCAATACGTAGAGCTCAGCTCCTCCATAGAAATGAATGGGAAAACTCAACCCTCTTTTTCATAAGCCTTCCTTCTCCCTAAACATCAGATAAATAAGTTATTCATTTTTGAATACTGTAACTTGCCCTTTGCCAGGGATAGAATAGAATAGAATAGAATAACAGAGTTGGAAGGGATCTTGGAGGTCTTCTAGTCCAACTCCCTGCTTAGGCAGGAAACCCTACACCACTTCAGACAAATGGTTATCCAACATCTTCTTAAAAACTTCCAGTGTTGGAGCATTCACAACTTCTGGAGGCAAGCTGTTCCACTAATTAATTGTTCTAACTGTCAGGAAATTTCTCCTTAGTTCTAAGTTGCTTCTCTCCTTGATTAGTTGCCACCCATTGCTTCTAGTCCTACCCTCAGGTGCTGTGGAGAATAGCTTCA
>QLTV01000770.1:831000-855510 GCA_003457575.1 Thermophis baileyi | reverse complement strand
CCCTCGTCCAAGTCATTGATGAAGATGTTGAAGAGTACTGGGCCTAAAACAGAGCCTTGGGGTACTCCACTGCATACTTCCCTCCATGTAGATGCAGTTCCATTGAGCACTACACGTTGAGTGTAGTTGGTCAGCCAGTTTTGAATCCATCTGGTGGTGTTGCTGTCTAACCCACATTTTTCTACTTTATCTAGTAGTAGGTTATGGTCTACTTTATCAAATGCCTTACTGAAGTCCAAGTAAATTATATCGACAGCATTTCTCTGGTCCAGTAATTTTGTCACTTTGTCAAAGAATGCAATAAGATTAGTTTGCCATGATCTGTTTTTGACAAACCCATGTTGGCTTTTGGTTATTACTTTGCTTGCTTCTAGGTGTTCGTTGATTAGTTGCTTGATTATCTTTTCCAGAATCTTCCCTGGTATTGATGTCAGGCTGATAGGTCTGTAGTTTTCTGGATCTATTTTTTTTTCCTTTTTTGAAGATGGGAACTACATCAGCTCTTTTCCAGTCCTCTGGCAGTTCCCTGGTGTTCCAGGATCTTTGAAAGATATAGTTCAGTGGTTCTGAGATCTCGTCTGCCAGTTCCTTTAGAACCTTGGGGTGTACTCCATCCGGTCCTGGTGATTTGAACACCTGTCTAGGGTAGACAGGTGTTCACTTACCATTTTCTTCCCTATTTTAATTTGTGTTCCTAATATGTTTTTTGTGGTGCTGTTTTTGATAGATTGGACTGTTTTTTTCTCTTTGTGTAAAAGACAGATGCAAAAAAAGTAGCTCTCCTTTTTCAATTAATTACAATTAATTGTGTAAGCTTTTATACGTGCCCACCAAGCATGAAGAAATGCCCCTTCATGTTCTTTACTTTTCCAACCATAACTTTACTTTTGTCGCAAGCCTTTGTTCATTGTGAGCCTTAGCTTTCCTCACTTCATCTTTACAGGCTCGGGCTCATTTGTGAATGCTGATTATTGCATTAAAATAGTCACAGATTTATTTCACAATCTATAAACATTTCATGGTGTTCAAGTGAAATTCAACAAAGAGCCAAAGTGGCACAGTGGTTAGAGTTCAGTACTGCAGGCTACTTCAGTTGACTGCTAGCTGCAGTTCGGCAGTTCAAATCTCCCGGTTCAAGGTTGACTCAGCCTTCCATCCTTCCAAGGTGGGTAAAATGAAGACCCAGATTGTTGGGGGCAATATGCTGACTCTGTAAAGCATTATGAAGTGGTATATAAGTCTAAGTGCTATTGCTATTGCTATCGTGTCTATAATAAACATTCATACAAACACATTGCCAGGATTGAATCTACTGGATTGCTAACTTTAGATTATCAGTCAGAGCAATATGAACAGCATCTATGCCAGCTTATTACAATTAATGCATCTTTATCAATTTTTAAAAAAGAGGTTTTGACACTCTGAATGTCTTTCTTTGAATCCACCTTGGCTTCCCTCTTGTTTAGGTTACTTTCTATCCTTTACCTTTTTTCTGGCTTTAGCTTTGATTTTCTTGAACTGTTTTCTGCATATTCCCTCTTCTTGGAAAGCCTGAACACCTGTTTCCTGCATGATTCTACCCTAAACATTGCTTTTCCTCTTATCTCATATAATAACAGCAATCAGACTCTTAAATAATCAGGTTTACCATCATTATTCTTCTCTCCTCCTTGACAGTTGAGGGAGGGAGTTGTTTTTTCCATAGTTTTAATCTGATCTAGAGACTGTAAATATGATTCATGTATTCCATTTTTACAATGTTATATTCCATCCTACATGTTTTAAATTTGTCATCATCATCATGATGATGTTGCATTCTATTTCTTTTGCCAAAGCATATTTCTTATAACATCCACATATTCCTTCCTTTGGAAATTGGCCTCTTACAGCTAATTCATCTATCAGGTTAATTGGATTGCTCATATGAAAACATTATTCCTTACAAGGTCAGAGTAATACGTCAGCCAGCAGCTCACTGAAGTCAGCCATTACACAGAGGTAAGTTATTCGTTCAGAACCAGAAGAAGCAGTGATTTACCACCTCACCTGAGCAATAAAGAAAAACCACTCAGAAGAGATACGGCCATTTTAAAATGGCACCGTTGCAAAAACTTGTTTATTATTCTCTAGCCATGTTGCATAAGGCCACAAAAAAAATTGAACATGAGATCTGTGGCCAGAGTGAACCTATTGTAATAGAAAAGTAGTTATTTCTTTACCACATAGCTAGCAATTACTCTTTTACCAGACAGAATAGGGAATGGAGTTGATTGACAAATTGTTAATAACATGCTCTAATGACATGGTTCCCTGCTAGATGCAACATTCTTTTCCATGACATCCTAAAATGTTTTTGTCAGAATGTTGTTTCGGGTCAGTTTAATTTGAAATTAAAGAAAACTTAATTGTGTTTACTAGGGAATCACATCAATCCTTGATATAAAGAAACTTAAATAAGAACAGTCAAGAATAAGGATACAGCCCTGCCTTTCAGTGCATTTCCCATTGATGAAATATCTATCCAACTTCTAAATAATCATTATATAGATTAAAATATAATTCAATGGAATTTTTCTTTTGCCCCAATTGCTTTCAAGCTAACAAAGCTGATGAAAGTTTGCTTAATTTTTTCAGATAAAAAAAATGAGATTTCTGTGAGTTGATGGTAAGATAGAGATCCAGCCTGAATAATAGCCCTTTAATGTATTTTTTTATTTTATTTGCTACATTATGTGGAGACCATCAAAAAAGCAGCATAGCAAACCCCAGTGTGTCTGGAACTTTTGGAAAACACTAGTTGTTTGGGTGGCCCAAGTTAAATTTTGCTTATTATACGACAGCTTTATTAGATTGATGGCAGGGATACATTTATCTTTATTAATAAAGTGGTTTTATAGAACAGAGTCCCCAATACACATATGAGAGAAAAGGGCCATATCATATCTATTAATAATGATTCTGATCTTTGGAATGGGAGGCAAACAATGAATTGTATAACTTGAAAGAGAGATAGCAATGTTCACAAACATGCATTTCTCAGACATCAATACAGTATGATACCGCTCACAATGCTAGTGATTTGTTTGAACATAGAGATTAAAGCAGTTTTACAGCCTTCAAATGTAGAAGCAGAAAGTTAAATGGCTTTTCTCTCACTTTATCACCATGGTTAGCTCTTTATATATTGGTACTCTGATTATCTCTTTGATAGTTGTTTAACCAGTTTTGTTGGCATGCTCTAATTCACTCACATAATTATTACAGATGGCTTCTATTGTGCAGGAATGACTGAAAGACTGACATCCATGTATAAGTGTAGCAAGTCTTACATTTCAACTAACTTTATATTAATATTTTATAGTAACAATTAGACATCAAAAGCAAGAAACTTATGGTTGCGTGTTAGTGTCCAAATTTTTGAATGGAAAACCTATAAATATTGTCACTGAAATACAATTATTGTTTATGCATCATACAAATTAAGATTAAAAATAAAAGGGAAAATAATTTTAAAACTGAATCAAAACATTTTTGGGCGCAGGTGGTTAGATGTCCTTGTACTACCTTGTATAGGGTATAGAGAAATACAGAAAAAGAAATATGAAGCAAACATTATAATATCACAGAAGACATAATTCATGTCAACATATTAATAATAGAGAATCATGAGAGTCCTAGTAAGATTTTAGCTAATTTTTTAAGTAAAAGAAAGATAGGGCCACATCTCCAATTATTAGGGGTGAAAGCGACGAAATATATAAAACTTCAAGGGACATAAACTGTTCTTTTTTAAAAAAAAATTATTAAAACCCATATACTAAATCAGAGAAGATATCGGATGAGGATATAGAGGCCTTCCTAATAATATAAGCCTACTGCACTTAGATGACATATTTTATATGCCTCACTATTTGGGGTAGAGATTAAACAATTTTTTTTAAAAGGCAAGTGGTAAAACACCAGGATTGATGGATTCCTGTACAGTGGTATAAAACATTTATAGATCTTTTGATGCCAACACGTTGTCAATTGTATTATGAGATATTGAATTTTATCAGAGACATTTAATCAGGCTTGTATTACAGTTATACTAAAATCAGGTAAAAATCATACCCAATGTGCTAATTATCACCCAATCTCACGGATTAATGTTGATACAAGGATATTAGCAGCAATGCTAGCAAATAGATTACAGCAAGTAATCATTATCATTTGCTATTAAGAATGATCAGGCAGGGTTTATAAACATTAGGCAAGCAATAGAACATATCAGGTTAATTGTAGATTAAATAGACTTGAACAAAAATGAAAACCAATTTGTAATTTTATCATTAGATGTTGAAAAAACTTTTGACAAAATAGATGGTACATGTTTATTGTATGAAATACTGTAGGTTTGGATTTCCTTTGAAATTCCTAAAACAATCCATAAAATGGATTAAGATATTTTACAAGCTGCCCACATCTACAGTAAATGTTAATGGCATATTTTCTGCAACTTTCCCATTATTCAGAGGAACTAGATAAGGATGGTCATTTTCACTCTTGCCATTTTATATTCGTGCGGAAGCCTTGGCTTGTGCTGTTAGACAGTTTAGGGAGATTTAAAAAGTAGTACATATTTTAGTTAAACTTGTTTTATTTGCAGATGATATTCTTCTATTTCTAAACCTCAAACTACTATTCCAATGTTGATGCAAATGATAGGTGGCCTTTAGTAATATTGCAGTATTTTCTATTAACTGGTCTAAATCTATTAACTAGGTGAAAATTTGGTTACCCATCCATTTGTATTAAGTACAGTAAATGAACACACCTACATCCATGTGAATAATGTTTGTAATGTTATAATTTTTGTTGTATTTTTTTCTCTTAATTTTTAAGCACTTGTTATATGTTTTTAACAATGAATGTATTCTTGTGTTTTGTTGCTTCTTCTTTTCTTTCTTTATTCTTATTTTAAAAGCAATACAAAAATTGTTTGCGTGTTGAGCGAATGTTCTTTGACCATTTATCTATAGACTGTTATTCTTATAAATGTGCTTCACAGCATCTTATTTTCACAAGTGGATATTTTTAAGGACGTTGTAAACTCCTTGAGCTCATTTGGTGAGCAAAAAGTGGGATGTAAGTATCTGATCAGATATCTTGGTTCATCTGATACAATGCAGCAGAATACTTCACAAATATTTGAGGATACATCAAATGATTTGTATATACGTCCTTATCATTGATCGAGACTTTGACTGAGGTTCCTTCAAATAGGCAAATAGGTACTATTATCCTTTGAAATAGATGGAGGTTAGCTTCTGTACAGCAGGTCACATTGCCATCTAAATATTGTCTCAATTTTCTATGTTTCAGTCATGCATATTAAAGAAAGATATATGTTAACATGGCTAGGCACAAGTAGTTCTCAATTTACAATCATAATGGAGCCTGAATTTTCCATTATAAATAATGATGGTTGTAAGTTGAGGCACTCATGTGACCAGACCCAATTTTATTTATATATATATTTTTTTTGGCAACAATCATTAAACAAATGTGGTGAACATTCAGCCAAAGCTGGTATTATTAAATAAGTGAATCAATGTATTCCTGCGGGTGTTTTTGCCATGACCACAGGACTCTGCAGATGGCCTTAAGATGAGCAAGTTGACAAGCATCCAAAATGTGGTGATGTGACTATGAGGTATGTGCAGCCATTGGACCTCTTGAAACAAGGTTGTAAGTAGCTTTTGGGAAGTCCATTATAACTTTGAATGGTCACTATGTGACCAGTCATATTTCAAGGACTACTTGTACACATATGGATAATTTCTTAAATTAGATCTTGGCTGCAAACAAATTATTAGCCATTATATAACAGCAATGAAATACTGAAAATCTCTCACTTTTTCTGAGGCTCTGGTGAGGGATCTGCATTTTCTCAGCCCATATCCAGTGGCTCTGTTTAAATTAATATCCAGCTTCATATATGAAATCAGCGTTTAACATAATTTAAATTCCCTTATAGTTCCCTTATGTTCACTAGTGCAGATAAAATGTCTTTCTTACTTTCTTTCTATCTGCAAATCCATGTCTCTTTTTCCTGCCAGATGTGCTAGAAATATTTTTTTTTAAAAATATTTATGCATCCTGTTCCATGTAGCAAAAACTGCCACCTGCCTAACTTTTAGTATTTTCCTGTTTTACAGGATTGTCTATTTTTTTTTAACTGAATCCAGTTTTTGAACTGATTGTCTTTCCTTTTAATTGTTATCTTCATGTGAACTGGATTTAAACAAAATATATTTTCAAAAGTAATAAGCATTTTCTGCAATTTTATATATACAAATACAAAATGCAAAACTCAAAACAAAAACAAAAACCAAGAAGAGACAAAAAAGAAAAAATCACAAAACACAACCAAAACATTAAAAAAAAGATGCCTCAAAAAAGACCAATACATATACACATATTATCCCCTCTAGCTGAAACAGATTCATACATTACTATGACATTAGTTCCTACCCCTTGCGAAACAGTCTCTCCCAAAATTTTTAAACTACTAAATCTATTCGCAAATTATTGACCTGTCTTCTATATATTATATTAGTGACAAAGTAGTTAACAGGAAGAATATTAATACAAAAGCAAAACAAAACTTAAACGTTTCAAAACTCTGTTAACAAACTGCTATTGTAATCCACTTGTAGAAAATTTATCATGGCATCTTATCTATCTATCTGAAGCCATCCCAAAAGTTATAAATAGTTTGTCCTAGATTGAATATCCACGATTGCTTCTTAGTATCATCTCTTATCAATTCTTGTTTAATTAAATATAATAAATTCAGTCTCCAGAACACGTCTATCTTCCAATCAAAGTCCAAATAGAAGTAGTTAATGTAATAAATGACTGTAATAAATCCATCCAGTCTCCTTCAATCTTTATAGAAGATTCCACAATTTATCCTCACATTAGACATGCACCCACAGTAGGACACACATTAGATCAGTTGTAGAGTTAATCTGTATAAAAGAATGGAAGAAGGCACATGACCTCAGCTGAGCTGTCTTCCTGGTCACAGTAAATACATTCTGCCTCTATGTTATGCTACAGAAAAGCAAAACACAAACTCTCAATGACACAAACTACAAAATATAGCATTCTTTGTGCACAGCCCTTTTGAAACTCTATCAAAAAGTCAAGATGAATTTAAAAAAGGGAAGGAATTGACCTTCAAAATCCATTTTATTCTATTTCCCACTTTGGTATGATTGTTTCTTCCTCAACCCTACCCTACCAAAGAATATAGGAAATATTTATCATATTGTACAAGAACAGATGCAGTGTACACATTTGTTCTCCTGCTTAGTATTTAAGTGATTTTTGCTCAGGGACAGCACCAAATTTTGGGAGTGTTGCAGGGGTTAATTTTGGGGATGAGGCCTCATGGAGCAAACCATTCCTATCCATATTTTTAACACAGTCCACAGAAAATAGCTTTTATGAGCAATTTTGAGAGAGCTGAATAATATGAGGAATATGAACAGCAGACCTTGGGAAGAAAACAGTTCCCAGCTCTGACCATAAATCGCCAAATATAAATTTTAACTTTTGAGTGTTTTTATTATTATTGATTATTTAAATTTATATGCTGCCCAATTCCCAGCAACACTGGGCAGTCAATCTTGAATAGAAAGAAAAAGATCATATCATTAAAATGTTGCCTTTGCAACAAAAATTCAGTGCTGCAATCTGGAGGTTCTGGGAAGCTGCAGATGCAAATGGGGTGCTGTGGACTGTGTGTGTGGCCACAAATAGCCTCTTCTGGTACTAAAGACAACAGATGATAACCCCCCTTTTCCTTCCTTTCCCCCCCCCCAAGAGATTCATAAGAAAAATCAGCACAATAATACTTAATCTATTGTGTTAAACATCAGAACTTCTGAAAGGATCTCACCTTTGCCACTGAAACAAAGGCATTGAAAGAAATCTGCTCAGAAAGACTATGGTTTAATAACTGCACCATAATAAGAACCTCATCCAATTAGCCACTTTCCTTAGATCCATGCATAGTTACTCCATCACGGACATAGAACTCAACAATTATATTGCGAGACATGGGTAGGTAGATGGCTGGCTGGCTGGCTGGCTGGCTGGATAGATAATAGATAGAGATAGAAATAAAGATGATAGACAGATGATAGATAGATAGATAGATAGATAGATAGATAGATAGATAGATAGATAGACAGACAGACAGACAGACAGACAGACAGACAGACAGACAGACAGACAGACAGACAGACAGTATTCATCAGCATTTCTCCTAATTGTCATGATGAGACTGTTGAGAAGGAGATGGCAACATCATTCATTCATTCGTTCGTTCATTCATTCATTCATTCATTCATTCATTCATTCATTGTCCTGCCCATCTCCTCTGGAGGTGACTCAGGATGTGTTACAAACATTAATCTGGGCAGCTTAGAAACATTATCCTATTGTCTTCACTTTTTTCATTCGTTCAGGGCTACTTCCCTCTTGCCATGAATATGGCGAGAGCCGATGGTCACTTTTGAAAGGATGATCTCTATAATTCAGTCCTCCTTGTGTGCCTCAAGAGGATCCCTGCAGCCATTCCAAAGAAACCTGCCAAATACTAAATCTTGTGTTCTACTGAGTCGCTAATCCCAAAAGAAGCAAGAGAACAGATGGTAGCTCTTTAAAAACCATGAATGCCACTGTGCAAGCTATTTACACCCATCTATGGTTTTGTGCGGGGAAAGGGGAATGTGACTCCAAAGAGAAAGAAATGAGATTCAGAGAGTAATTGAAAAGAAGGCCATAAATAGCCACATATCACTGCATTCTGTAAACCCATCTGACAATGCATTTGGGATGAGTGAACACGGTGGCTCTGGAAATTAGTTGATTGCACACAGAACAATAGATTCAATCGCTGCAAATGCATTCTCAGTCACCCACAATATCTTCATCCCCTACAATGACAAAAAGCAAAAGCAATAACCTATAAAAAATAAATATTAATCTGTTCCCAGGTTGCGCTGTCCGCTCTCATGGGCCGCTGCATCTGTATCAATTTTGTCCACTTATCTTACCAAAAATATTTTGGTGGTGAGATAACTATTTCATTAATTAAATACATAAGAATGTCAATGAACATCTCTGGAATAATAACGTTTTGTAAAGAGAAAACAACATGGAAAGCTTTGAATGCCAGTCTAATTGCTTGCATAGATCAAAGCTACGAAATATCTCTAACTGGGTTTTTATTTTTAAAGGATCAATAATAAATATAGAAAAGAGACTTTCCATATTGCATTTGCTTTATGCAGGCTGACCAAATAAAAATAATTTTGGTGAAATTTCTGTTATTTTGAGCTGTTTAAAAGTATTCCCAATTTAATCTAAAAATGCTGGAGTCGTTCTTTCTCTCTTTCATATACATACATTAAGAAACCATATATTAAAAAGCTAGTTTCCTACAACTTTTTAGCTCCAGCAAAGTTTCATGTCATCAGAAATAGGCTGCAGCTCTATAAAAAAAAAAAACCCACCCACCCCCAATGCGCTACAGTTTTGAAGCAGATCTCAAGTTTTATATAGTAACCTATAAAACATTCGTGGTGGGATCAAAACAGGCAAAATGGTGGTAACAGCAGCACAATGAAAAAAAAAACCTTTCATACAGTATGTGTGTGTGTGATATTAATAAATGTAGGAAAGGAGTGCTTGGATCACACTGCCGCAGCCGCCATCTTGTCTGTTTTGAAGGCCCCTGGTTTGAGACCTCGGTGTGCTAGGAGGGGCAGGATTGGCAGTTACAACTACATGCCAGGAAGGAAGATTGCAATTAATTATTTGTGTGAATCGTGCTTGATTGGATTCAAATTGGAGAGTCAAGATTTAAGGAAGCCTTGCTTCACTTTGATTTGAAGTTGTGATAGGAGATCCAAGGGCAGCCGAATTCCATCCTAAAACTGTTCTTCTTTGGCAGAATGTGATGAAAATAGCAGGGCTGGTAGACACGTTAAAGGACATTAACCCAGTTCAGTTGAATACCTTCAACGGCTTTACTGCAAGATATTTTTTTTTTAAAAATACTTCCCTGTACTTAGAAGAAAAATAGCAGGGATAAGGAAAAAGTTATAGAATAGCCTCCAACTTCTCTAACAAAGAGCTCTGGGAGAAGATCTTTGGCCTAAACAATGCAGTGAGTACCTTGCTTGGATTTAAAAATATAGACTTTAAAAACATGACATCCTTTTTTTCATAGGATCCTGGACCGGTATTGTAGAATGACTAGGGAGTTTGCCCTTGTGGCCAGATATATTTGCTGTCTATAATCATTGGGTTTTTCTGGGATGCTAGAACTTAGCAGAGTGGAATGGCAAGCAGAGTCTTCTTGGGAAGGACTCCTCTCAACACTGATTTCAATCTGGTGCCAGGCTGGGCATAGAACTTTGAGCAAATATAAATGAAAATGATAAATTGCCTGTTACAAACACAGAATCGGATGGTTTATAAATTGCTGATTGTATCGACCCATTTCTTGATGTTATTGTCTGTAAGAGCACAATCACCCAATCTTAACTGGGAGCATCATGCCAATGAGCAAGGCAGTCTAAACCTACTTCACAGTTTGTTTGTTTGTTTGTTTGTTTGTTTCAATTGCACACCCAGACACAATCTATCGGCATACAGAGTCTAAGACAAATGAACAAACATGATTGCCCCGAATAGCAATCTCTGTACTCAGTAGTGGAAGAAAAGTTACAACATTCCGTCTGTATGAAGTCACCATGTTCTTTTGCTGGACAAACTAAAATCAAAAGACAGGAAATTGTTAAGCCATGTGCGTACCATCTATTTTAGTGTGAACAGTTCATGGCTACAATTTAAAACAAGTTTTTTTCCCCCTTCCCACATGAATGCGCAGTTTGACCGAAATATTTTGTGCTTTTTTTTCTTTTCTATATTGGTTTACCAGGAATACTTGGCTTCTAGGAGTGCTACATTGATAAATAAATTGGATTGATCATGACTGGAGTAAGCAGAGCAGTACCTATAACTAGGAATCATTACAATTATATCTCCCAGAATTTCCATGCTTCACTGCAAAATGCAATGCCAGAAACAGCTGGAAAGCACCAGATTGGGATCTAAGCTGAAGTTTTGGAAACAACTGCAGAAAGATATGCTGTCAGCTGACTCAGAACTAGCTCCAAGTAAATTATTCATATTGTAACCTTGAACTTCCTTAAGACTACAAAACTGGACTGTACAAATCCAGAGCACATCTAACTGGTAGCAACATTTTAAATTTTTTCCAAATCTTTTTGCAGCCATGTACTGGTCAATTGGATTTTTGCAACTCACATATATAATACATATGTGTATGTGTATATGTGTATGTCTGTATATGTATGTGTATTTGTATATATGTATTCCTTTTCTCATCCCTACATCTCAGTGATCTCAGGTCTTCTACCAGAGGGCTGGGAGTTTGAGTGTTCTGCAGAATATTTTAGTTGAACAGAAATCAAACATTGTTCCTCGGATTTTCTGGAGCCATTCCCCCAGCTTAGAAATCACAGCTCTGAATTCTCTTACTATCACTTGGACCACTTTTGCCTTTACGTACCACACCCCCTTTGAGGACCTGCTACTTCTCCAGCTTCTCATACTCCTTCTTCCTGATGTTGTTGTCCCTTGGCACAGCTACATCTACCACCAGCACTGTCTTCTGGTCCTTGTCTATTGCCACAATGTCTAATTGATTGACCAGTAGTTGTCTGTCTATCTGGATCAGGAAATCTCCCAGGTTATTACCCCTGTCATTATCCATCATGTTCTGTAGAAGCTCCCATCTGGACTTGGGATGGTCTAGCCCCGTGATGGCGAACCTGTGGCATGCAGAGCCTTCTCTGTGGGCATGCGAGCCATCGCCCAGCTCAGCTCCACCGCGTATGCATGCGCGCCTCCCACCGGCCAGCTGATTTTCAGGTATCTGCCGTGCATGCACGGAGGGTGGGGTGCATCCCCAGGCTCTGGAGGCTTTCCTCGAGCCTCCGAGAGGGCGAAAATGGCCTCCTCCGGGCTCCGGAGGCCCTCCGGAGGTTGGAAACAGGTCCGTTTCCGGACTTCTGGAACTTCCGGGAGGCCAATTTTTTGCCCTTCTCAGGCTCTGGAGGCTTTCTTCGAGCCTCCAGGAGGGTGAAAACAGCCTCCCCCGGGCTCTGGAGGCCCTCCGGAGGCCCTCCGGAGGGGGTGGGGCATGCGGAGGGTATCACACACGCATTGCATTATGAGTGCCGGCACACGTGCATGCGCGCTTTCAGCACGTGATGAGAAAAAGTTTAGCCATCACTGGTCTAGCCATACTCTTTATAGTTGTTCCCATACACACAGTGCTAGCTACTTGGTCGTGCCGTTCAATGTATACTATTCTTGCCTGCATCTCACACCCTGGTTTTTTTTTTAAGTTTGCATTATCTGTTAAACAAGATAATTTTATTTCTCTACAAGTAGAAACATTTTGCTACATTACATGCTTTGCCCATCAATGGTTGCCAACAGTTATTGAGGTTAGGGAATAATTTTGCTCTGTTTGTTTTATATATTGTATTTTTATTGGTCAATGGCCAAAAAAAAAAAGGTTTTGTTCCCTTCTTACATCCTGCCACTATGTGTTGGACTATCTCTGAGGCTTCTCTGTCTGCACCTCAAGTCCTGCCTAGTGTGGTAGAGCCCCGATTCTACGGATCTGGTGCTGAGTGTCTGTTTTTGTGCTGCTGTGATCAGTATCTCAGTGCTGACTTTCAGTCCAGCCCTTTCCAGCCAACTGATAGGATTTCAGACAGCTCATCTTTCTGTCAATAGTACTTCCTCATCTAGCTGTTGAAGGGTTTTGCATAACAACCACAGTGTTTGTTAATAACTGCCCCCCAAAAAGGTTATAAAATCAAAATCCAGTCACATGGTCAACCACTTTCTGACTGTCACAACTTACAACTGTAATTGCCAGGCTCAATTATGGTCATAACTCGAGTATTACGTATAAGTAAATACCTTGGATTAAGAAGCAGTAAAAAGAACAGATGTGCGTGTGTGTGTGTGTGTGTGTCTGAGATTATTTTTCTCTATGTTATTTTAATTTCTGCTGGCAAATGGAAAGGGAGAGAGAGAAAGAGAGGTGCAGATGATCGAAAGAGGAAAGTAACAGTAGAAACAAAGTGCACATTTATATAGGAATAATTAGTTTTAAGAGACTGCATTTCTTCGCTAGGTATCATTTACAGCTCTCTGATGTTTTGCTAGCTTCATTCATTTCATTTGATATAGGTTTAATAAAAAGATGGTTAGCTGGGAGAAATGCTAATGAGGTTTTTTTCAAACTAGAAGGTTTGGGAGCCTTCTGCTCTCAGATGTGTACATTATTAGCTCTGATCTTATGTGACCCAAATAGCCTTGAGCCACTAAGTGTCTGTGTGGTTTCTATTGCTACTGGAACAGTTAGCTTTCTGACTTAGATCTTGCAATGTAGGCTGTTCATTTTAAGCTTTGAGGGATCTTTTTTGAATCCTCTTAGACAACTGTCCCTGAATAAGATCAGAGTCAATATAGCCTTGTGATTAGAATATCCAGCTTTACCTGGAAAACCCAGGTTCACAAGCCCCATCAGTTCTTAATCTCTCCACTTGGTCTATGATGAGCTAAGAGGTCAATGCCACAGTCCCCAAATTAATACCATCTGAAACTCTTGCCTCTCTTTTCCTAATGGTCAGCTCAGCTTTTATATCCTTTTCAATTCCTTGGAGGAAATGTGAGATACAAATGAAGTCAATAAATATCCCTAAAAAGGTTCAGGCATGAGACTAAACCTTTAACTATTGTTTTCTCCTCTTCGGTTTCAAGAAAACTTTCTATATATTGGCAAGGGGAGAGAGTAATAAGAAAAAGAATGCAGAATGGGATTGTCAGGAGGTTTGTGATATGATCTGAAAAAGAACCTAAATAACTTCCTTTGTTGCTAATCTCCCAATTGTTGCTGAGCTCAGCAAAATGGGAACATCGCATGCAGGTGTATTTAGAGCAGGAGGAAAGGAGGGGTACATATATCACTGAGACAACATAAATTATTCCACCTTCTGGGAACACATTGTCATCCTTAGGTTGTTTCCATATACAGTCTGTTCAAATGGAATAGTACTTCTGGTGAATCGGATCAGATTATAGTAAACCTTGATTGTATCATGATCAGACAACTGTGAAGTATTTTCTATAGGAATTAATGGGAAGATCAAGAAATGTCATTTGTGCCAAAATGTAGCAGTTGGCTATCAGTCATTACGTGATATTGCGTGATAGCCAGATCATATTATTATTTGGGCATTTGAGTCACTATTCACTCTTAGAGACTGCCTGGTCAAGTCCCTGCAGTTTTCTTGGCAAAATTTCAGAAGTGGCTTGTCTCCTTCCTATGCCTGAGAGAGAGAGAGCCTCACCTCTGTAGTACTACTGGAACAGTTTGCTGTGTGAGATATGGCACCTATATGCCTCAGGTGAACTAGAAGTCACAGCCTCCCGGTTTCTATGTCTTAACCGCTACACCAAACTGGTTCAAATGATCATGATGATAATTATCAGATCATTTCATGTCCATATTAAAAGCTTAACATGATTGCCAATTCCAGGCACAGTTCAGGGTGTGCGTTTTTGCTGCTTAAGGTTTTAAATGCCTTGAGGCTGATTATCTAAAGATTTATCTTCTTGTAATAAACTTGTCCTGACATTAAGATCTTCAGACAAAACTCTTGTAAAAATATCCCCTCTTTCGGAAGCCATGATTCTAAGATGAGGATTTTCTTCTAGAATACCCCCAAGCTAATAGAAATCCCATTAAGCTTTTCTCCCCATTTCTGCTCTGTTACTTTTTTGGTTTTGGAAATATGGGATATATTTAATTTTTGAGAGGAGTAGTGGCTGAGTGGCTTAATGATGCTGGCAATGGTCTCTGTTCTAGGGGTTTGAGTTCTAGCACTGCGTAGTGGGTGAGTTCCCATCACTTGCCTCAGCTTCTGCCCACTTAGCAGTTCAAAAGCATGTTCTATGCGAGTAGATAAATAGGCACCATTCGGTGGCAAGATGAGCCAGCACTTTGTGTGGCAGTCAGAATCCTGCTGGTACTGAACCTTCCCGGTTGTGACTTCCATTTGTGAGGCGGCTTTGGTGAAGGGAGAGAAGCTTGGATAACCCTGCAGGAAAAACCACTTGTCTTTCTTTCTGGTGTGGAACTAGCTCGCCCTCCTATGGTGCACCTTGGGAAACAGCAAGCGTGTACCTAACAGAGCTGGTAAATAGGCAGCCAAACTGTTGCTCTGCAAACTATTGCAGTCTCCTGGCTAGTGTAACAACACCATACACTAAATAAATAAATAAATAAATAACATTTAATTTTTAGAAAGGTGGTATATAGGCAACAAATAAATTGCTGGAAAGTGCTTTAGGTTTCAAGACACAAAAATAATTCAAAGCCTACAATTTCTATAACACTTGTATGCAAATCCTTAAAGCAGCCACAACTTTTCCCAGGATAAGGTAGTTGCCCCTTTAATAAATCACAGGGAAGAAAAAAGAAAAAGATATATTCCTCTACAATTATATGTGATTTCTGACTGGCAGCAAATCTGGAAGTGAGAAAGAAGAACCAGGGTAGGACTAAGTTACCACTGGTCTAATTGTAATTTCAGTGTATCAGCAACAACTAACAAAAGCCCACAAACAAGTAAAGAAATAACATGAACTATTGTGTAGACATCCACATGATCACATATATAGAGAGAAGTTATAACCAACCTTTACATTTGACTTGAAACTTAACAGCTAAAAGCAAACTACCAGCTATGTATGGTACCTCATTAGGGAATCAATTTTATATGACTTGCGTAGGAGTGGAAACAGGACTGGCAGTGAATGGAGGTTGTCAAATGCTTTTCACTCCACAACAATAGGCAGCATTTGACTTAGTATGTCAACATTCTGCAAGCTTTTTCTAGTTACAGACTGACAGTGCCATCCTACAAGTACAACCACAAAGAAAGAAGTCCTACTGAATTCAATGAGATTTATCTTCCCTTTAAATTACAGGCAATACAAATTGCAATGAAGTCAGTAAGATGTGCTTTTAAGTAGACATGGATAGATGTATAATTTTACCTTGGGTAAAGAAATTAATTGAGATGAATTTCACCTAATGAAGAAACTGGAGACTGGAAACCAGTAAACATTATGGTTTTTTTTTTAAAAAGGAGGATTCTATTGACACCATAGGTTTGCCTAGTAACTTGTTTTATGTATGATATATTCTTTGTGTATTGCATATTCTACATTTGCCAGGAGCAGTATTTACTTTGCATTTTGTGCTAATGTCGTCTATTTTTGGAAGTGTTTCCAAAGAAGAAGATTCCTAGGATGCTATGCAAAAATGGGAGATAGATAGATAATAGATAGATGATAGATAGATAGATGATAGATAGATAGATAGATAGATAGATAGATAGATAGATAGATAGATAGATAGATAGATAGATAGATAGATAGATAGATAGATAGATAGATAGATAGATAGTAATGTACATGTATTCTGCCTATTTTTCAATACTCACTAAAGACAAGACTGCTTAGTTTAGCCAGATTGTGCTATTTAAACTATTCTTTGAAATTTAAAATAAACAGAAATATTAATCAATTTATTAATATTTCCAGTGGTGAGGCAAACACAAATATTGGTGCCCACAGATGCCACACTGAGACACAATCCATATATTAAATCTGCTGTATATTTTGAACATCAATGACTCTGAAGAAGGTAACCCTTTAAAGAACAATCATTTGTTTGTTTGAATTACACTTACAAATGATTTGGGGTCAGAGCAGTGGCCAAGAAGAATAATGTAATTATAATGTCCAGTCCTGTCTGACAGCTGCACAGCTGTATTGAATGAATAGGGGGTGCAGTGGCCTAGTGGTTAAGATGCTGGGCTTGTTGACCAGAAGGTTGGTAATTCAAGATCCAAGCACTGCATGATGAGATAAGCTCCTGTTCTTGCTCCAGCTTCTGAAAACCTAGTAAATAAAGTAGATAAACAGGTACCACTTTGGTGGGAAGGTAACAGCATTCTGTGAACCTCACATATAGTCATATCAGCCACATGACTATGGAAGCATCTTCAGACAGTGTTGGCTCAGCTACAAAATGGAGATAAGCCCCCTAGACTTGATTGGAATGGACATGAATGAATGGACATGATTAGGCAGGGTAAACCTTTACCTTTTGTTGAAATCTTTTTCAAACTTATTCTCAGATATTATGCTGCACTGTAGTCTATAATGATGGATATGAATAATTGAAGTTGTGCCTTCTCTGACCGAAAAAAAGCATTACTGTAGCAACAACATAAACTGGTAGAAGTTCCATACTACAGAGCCACTAATTCTGAAATAAAATCCTCTGGGAGACAGAGTTAAGTATAGGTCTTTGGCCTTCCCTCCCTACTCATTTGCAGAATGAACACAAGCAACTTATTTGGTGATATTTATTAATGGCAGTCAAGGCACGGAATACAAAATTCATCCAGCAAACCAGAAAAGGTCTTTACAGCAATTTGTGAAAATTGATGTGCATTTCAGCATCCGTATCATCAGTTTATAGCTCAGTGCCTGGGAAGGCAGAGGTCATGGGAAAAGTGAAAATAGCACACCCAGCAAGCATTGTAGGAAGGGCTAGAGAGCAAGTGGAGTGCTTCAATTATCCAAGCTCCATGATGAATGAGAACCGTATCTGCTCTTGAAAGGTCTGTGGGATGCTGATAATGTTTAAGTCATTGGAGCATCAGTGCTCAAGAGGGAAGCATTTCAAAAGTAATCCCGGGCTTGCATAAGCACATGCAGTCAGACATCCAAATGGGAAGGAAGAACCTTAACCACATGCACAAGAAGTAAAAAAAATTGAGATGGAGAAACGGGGAAATTTGCACTAAAAGAACAAGTTTTCCTCCACACCAACAGTACTTAGATATAAACTACAGTTTACTGGCAGTTTTGCCATATAAAAAAAAACACAACTCAGAAAATCCAAAGAAACAGCCTGCAATCTTTGATATGCATATATATTGTTGGGGAGGTGGTGTGCTCTTATGAATCAAGCAACTTGGCAAAGCTTGGCATTTTGATCCCCTTATTTTATGTTCTTTTTAAGAACTGGTGTTTTTTCTAAAAAAAAGAAAAAAAAGAAAAGTGAAAATGCTCATATTCTTAATGCCTTTTACCCTTAGGTCTCTGACACGTGCTGGCTGACTTTCTGTAGATTTCAGGGAAAAGTTCACATGAACAAATCCAATTAAGAAAATATATGAATAAATTAGAATAGAAATAGTAGAATCTTCCTATTAGAAAATAGGAAGCGAGCTGCTTTCCTTGTGTGTGCCCTCCATTCATAGCCTGGCCTGTGAATCCACACTCCAATATTCCTCGAGATATATTCGCTGCTTTCATTATTTTTAAGAATTCGATAGTAGTTTCGGTGTCTTTCCTCTTTCAACATTTGCTCTATCTGCAGTTGTAAAATGGATGCTGAAAAACGATATATTTGTAAAGGTGAGAAATTCATACAGCCTATTGGTTGAACTACCGTAGCAATTTCACAATGACAGTATAGCAGTCATGTGATGTCTTTGATTTATTAGAATAATAAATCTACAAAGCTGCTGTTCTGAAAAAGGCTTTTCAAATGAAAAAAAAAAGCAGTTGGGAGAGAGAAGAAGATACTCATGCTAATGCTCTGTTGAAACACATCCTAAGGAACTTTATTCTTTGGACATTTTCATGCTTCTTGGTCATGCAGATTATGTAATTCCCTCAAATTCCTTCCCTACTATAACAACACTAATGAGAATGGAGAGAGCCCTAATTTGCCACAAGGACAGAAAAGTTGAAATAATGTAGGCATTGACAGAAGATAATAAGCAAGATAGAGGGATTCTTTATTGCCACTGTGCTTCTCAGTGCATCTTTTAAATATATTTTGTTACTGAAAGAGAATTTTACATAAGGTTAAAAAACTACAGAAACTTAAATATGAAAAAAGAAAAAGGTATAAATGAATAAAATAAAAAGTGAGACAAATGACAAGAAAGAAAAAAAGAAAGAATATCTAAAGAAGTGATTTCTGATTTTCTTTGCGGAAGAAATATAATTGTGATCATTTCCACTCTCCCAAATTAAATATTTTGGTTCCTTTCCATAAACAACCATTTTAATCAGTAAATCCATGAATTACCAATTAATTTTATCCATTTTCAGCAAAAAGTCCATAAAAGTCCAGTTTTTTTTATAAAAGTCATTATAGTTCCCTCTTTAATCAAACAAGTCAGTTTGGTCATTTCTGCAAACTCTGTCATCTTTGTAATCTCTTCCTCCATTTTGGATCTTTCTCTATTAGTTGTTGTCAGTGCATTTTATTGACATCTAAAATTACTTTTGGTATTTGGTTTCAAAGCACAGAATTTAGGAGAATGTCAAAAGATGGAGAAAGGGTTAAGCTGATCTCTCCATTCTAAGATCATAATCAGAGCCTTTCTCTGAATATCTCACCAGGTAAAATAGCTGCTAAAATATAATCTCTTCTTCATGGAATGTCTTCCCCAGAAAAAAGACAGCTGGTGTCCAAAATCTATTTTTTTCAGGCAAGAATATTGTTATTTTTCCAGAATGTTTCATCTTGTTCATGCTAATATCTTTTTCTAGCCATATTCTTTTGAAAGTTAGGAAGAATTGAGATACAATTTGAAATTATGAATTGTTTTGATACTGGATTAATCAGTTGTTAGTTTCTATATGTTCTACCTTAATTACAATTCAGCATTTTGTAGGCATTGATTCTTATATTATTGGAAGCCCCCTTATTTGATTAAAGTTTAATATATATGTTATTTCTGGTAACTCAATGGACTTTTGTTGATTAGGATTGAATGATGATTTGTTTATAAATGAGAGATGAGAGATGGGAAATGGAAAGAAGTAGATCATTTGTTTAAGAGAGGCCAGATAAATTATCTAGAATGTATGTACTTAAGATATATGTAGGAAATGTGAATAACATGAAGGGATATTTTATCATGCTTTGTGGGCATGTAAAAAACTGGATCCAAGTGCATACTTAGATACAGAGGATTTTAAAGATCAATATTCAATTGAAGCGAGAACTGTTCCTTTTACTACTAATGGATAAATAGAAACATGTCATGGAAATTATTTTAATATATCAATACTACACCAGGATTACTGTATGCATCAAGATGGAAAGTTCTGACACAACCCACTATGGAGGAATGGTTGGTGAAGTTGTCAACTTTTCCTGAAATAGCTAAATTGACTCTTTTGATTAGTAAAAAGACATTATCTATATTCATTGTTGACTTTATGCATAAAAATGAAAGCAATGAACTTGTGATCCGTGACTTTGATGATTAGACAGGCTACATTATAGAAAGAAAAGTAATATAATTTTAGAGATAGAGCTTAAAATTTATTTGCACTTATAACTGCAATAAAGAATATTAGAAGTCACTTCTTTATATATTTTTTTCTTTTTGTTGAACTTGCACTTTTTTTTCTTGTTTGTTCCTTGCTTTATATCAGTTTTTATTAGTATTTATTTTCTTGTTTAAAAGTTTAAATAAAAATATATATTAAAAATTTAGATAAGGGATGAAATGAAAGGAACAGATGTTTTGTTGAAATGTCAGAGAAGATGATAAGTTACTTACATTGTTTGTACTTGTTGATGGTGGGAAAGTCATTTCTTTATATAGCTTTATCTTTGTTTTTGTTTTTCTCTGCATTTTCTTTTTTTTTCTTTTTATATTTTCTTAGTTTGTATTAGGTTTTTGACTTTGTATGTTTAAACTTTAATAAAAATCTTTCTGGGATATTTTCTAATTTTTTTCATATATATATATATATTTTTGAATCGTCTTGGCAGTAGTTAGATCTCAAAAATAATGCTGTCTCAATGAGAAAATCAGGCTTCGGTGGTGGCCCCAAAACAAAGTCATTCCAGATATTCCTTCGTATAAGGTCAATGTCTAATTCATTTGATGATACACCACTTTTTAAAAAGATTAATTTTCTTTGTCAAGTCCTGTAGCCAAAGATAAAGGTTGAATTTTTGTTACGC
The DNA here is from genome assembly GCA_003457575.1 of Thermophis baileyi. NCBI lineage: Eukaryota > Metazoa > Chordata > Lepidosauria > Squamata > Dipsadidae > Thermophis > Thermophis baileyi. The sequence continues at coordinate 834,257 of QLTV01000770.1, read as the reverse complement.
ATTGGTGAGGTCCCCAGCTTCTTCATGGTTCTTTTTTATTTAGAGAAATGCAAATGTACGGCATTTCTATGTAATCTGTAATGAGGCAGAATTTTCAGCACATCACTGTAGTTGACGTTAGATTGAAGTAAGGGTGGGTTCTAACTTACCTCACTGCTGGTTCACTTCCTCCTGTGCTGCGTGGCCGCGCCTCGTGGGCGCGCGCGCGCTTCACACACGCGCTCATGTGCAGTGCAAGTTTTTTTAAAAAAAATTAAAAAAAATTTTAAAAGCCAAAAACAAGATGGTGACATATGCGCAGTGCCGGAAACTCAGCTTCTGCGCATGCGCAGAAGAAAAAAATTCAAAAAAAAAATCCCAAAAAATGGCAGCGCCAAGGACCAGCACCGACCGAACCGGATCCGTGACGTCATCGTGATGTCACCAGTGGGTCACTACCAGTTCGGGTGAACTGGTCCGAACCAGCAGGAACCCACCTCTGATTGAAGTAAAGTATTCTCCAGTCATCTAATTCTAGGTCGTTATTTTTGCTGTAATTAAGACAGATTTTCATCTTTCATATGGATGTAATAAATTCTATATTACAACATACTAAAATAAATATTAAAAGAAAAAACATTAAACAGAAAATATTAAAGAGAAAATATGAGATATATATTTAAATAGCTTCATTAGAGGAAAAATATTGGCAAATTACACTAGTAAATGTCAGTGATACAGAACAATGCAACAAAAAAAAAGAATACTTTCCATATAAAATATGTGATCTGATGATCAAATATGAGAACATAAAATTATAAAGCATGATTAATCACATATAATGACTTAATTGGAAGCAATAATGTTTATAAATCTCTTGTTCAGCATTCAGTATCCTACAGAGGACCAAAAAGAGAAAGATGCCAAGTCTAACAGAATTATGCCAATAAATTGAGTTCACCTCGTCTCATATAGTTGGTAAGAAAATGACATTCAGAGATACAGCATACAGAATAACAGAGTCGGAAGGGATCTTGGAGATCTTCTAGTCCAAAACCTTGCTCAAGCAGGAGACTCTGAAACATTCTGGACAAATAGCTGTGCAATCTCTTCTTAATAACTTCCAGTGATGGAGCATTCACAACTTCTGGAGGCAAGCCGTTCCACTGATTAATTGTTCTAATTGTCAGGAAATTTCTCCTTAGTTCTAGGTTTGATCCCTCCTTGATAAGTTTCCATCTGTTACTTCTTGTCCTGGTCTCAGGTGCTTTGGAGACTCTTCTCTGTGACAGACCCTGAAATATTGGAACACTGCTATCATGTCACCCCTAGTCCTTCTCTTCATTAGGCCACACATATCCAGTTCCTGCAACTGTTTATCGTATGTTTCAATCCCCGGGCCAGGAGTAGGTTCTAACTTACCTCACCTCCGGTTCGCTTCCTCATGCGCTGCGTGGCTGCGCACGCGCATGCATACACAGTGCTGAAAATTCGCAAAAAAATTCCCCCCAAAAAAGCCAAAAACAAGATGACGGCGCATGCGCAGTGCTGGGGACTCAACTTCTGCACATGCACAGAAGAAACAAAAATCAGCAAAAATTTCCCCCCCCCAAAAAAAATTCAAAATATATATATATATATATATTCGCAAAAAATTCCCCCCCAAGAGCCAAAAACAAGATGGCGGTACATGCGCAGTGCTGGGGACTCGGCTTCTGCGCATGCGCAGAAGAAAAAAATAGTAAAAAATCCCCCCCCAATCCAAAAAAAAAAGATGGCGGCGTCCACAGACCGGCACCGACAGAACCGGCTCCATGATGTCACTAGCGGTTTGCTACCGGTTCTAAAGAACCGGTGCGAACCGGGAGGAACCCACCTCTGCCCCAGGCTATCTAATCATCTTTGTTGCTCTTCTCTGCCCTCTCTCTAGAGTCTCAGAATCTTTTTTGTATTTTAGTGACAAAAGCTGAATGCAGTATTCCAAGTGTGGTTTTACCAAAGCAGTATAAAGCGGTACTAATGTTTCATGTGATCTTGATACTATCCCTCTGTTCACGCAGCTTAGGATTGCATTGGCTTTTTTGGCAGCTGCAGCACACTGGATGTAGATCCTGGGTAGCAATTACTGGTATCAGCACACTTTTCTATTGTCTATATATAAGTGTAGGCCAGTGACAGTTTAGCTTCCAAACACTGAATACTTGTTAAATTGACAGTGACTGGATTTATGAGACTCCAACGATGAAGAAAAAGTTACAGCATCCCTTTTAAGATGGGGAAGGGAAGACAGATCTTTTTCTGGGGTGCACCTAAGTACTAAAATTTATTTATTATTTTGTTGGAAGAAATGTCTATCTGGGTTCAGTTCCAAGTAGGCAGAAAGCAGAGGTGGGTTCCTCCCGGTTCGGACCGGATCGTCCAAACTGGTAGTGACCTGCTGGTGATGTCACAGTGATTTCACGGATCCAGTTTGGTTGGTGCCGGTCCGTGGGCGCCGCCATCTTTTTTTTTAATTTTTAAAAAAAAAATTGAATTTTTTTTTAAATTTTCCCAGGTTTTTTTCTTCTGCGCATGCACAGAAGCTGAGTTTCTGGCACTGCACATGCATCACCGTCTTGTTTTCAGCTTTTTTGGGGGGGGATTTTTGGATTTTTCGGCACTGCGCATTTGTGCCCACGAGGAGCGCCCACGCGGGGGGTGGGTTCCTCACAGTTCGGACTGGTTCGCCCAAACCGGTAGTGACCTGCTGGTGAAGTCACGATGACATCGCGGATCCGGTTTGGTTGGTGCCGGTCCGTGGGCGCCGCCTTCTTTTTTTTTAATTTGTAAAAAAAAAATTGAATTTTTTTTTAAATTTTCCCAGGTTTTTTTCTTCTGCGCATGCACAGAAGCTGAGTTTCTGGCACTGCACATGCATCACCGTCTTGTTTTCAGTTTTTTTGGGGGGGGATTTTTGGATTTTTCGGCACTGCGCATTCCCTGCGTGAACATACAGCCACCACGTCCGCCTCTCGCCTGCCCCACGCCCTCATACGCGGGGGCAGCAGGGACAAGCCATGGGCTCAGCTGCAGGGGAGCAGCTCCAGATGAGCCCGCATCTCCCAAAGCTGCCGGCGTTGGAGCCACGACAGGCGAGAGGCGGGTGTGGCGGCTGTATGTTCAGGCAGGGCGAAGGGAAGGGAAGGGAAGGGAAGGGAAGGGAAGGGAAGGAGGAAAGGAAAGGAAAGGAAAGGAAAGGAAAGGAAAGGGAAGGAAGGGGAGGGGACGGGAAGGGTGTG
>QLTV01000770.1:784381-830770 GCA_003457575.1 Thermophis baileyi | reverse complement strand
AGAAAGAAAGAAAAAAAGAAAGAAAGAAAGAAAGAAAGAAAGAAAGAAAGAAAGAAAGGAAAAAAAACTTATGACCACAATTGACCCCAAAATTTTGGTCACTAAGCAAGAGCATTGTTAAGTGAGTTTCACCACATTTTACAAGTTGGCCATGCCCACCCGGTCACCTGACCACCAAGCCACGCCCACAAAATAAGCCACTCCCACAGGACCGGTAGTAAAAAAAATTAGAACCCACCTCTGGCAGAAAGACACTGGAAACATGGAGACTGCTTGGAAAGATGATTTATTGATGAACAGGATCACATGGCTTGAGATCCTGAGCAAAAAGGGCAGAGATGCTGAGAGTGCCTGGGTTTTATGCCCTCTGTTGGGCTTTGAATTTGAGCTTGTGTTCTGATTGGTTGTCAGACTCCCATGGGGCCATGCAGGGGTAACTTTGTAGGTTGTCTTTTGAGTCCCAGGCTTGGTTGACTCTTGCTGGGTGATGATGTAATGAAAGGGCTTTGGGCAATTCCTACTATGGCTCTGCCTGAAGGAGGTAGAACTTTGTTATGTAGAATAGATTGGCCCAGGCCTTAATGGCTCATTGACAAAGGTGGGGGGGCTGAGTTTCTGCCTCCCTTTTAGGGGAAATATTCTGCCCTTTTTAATATTTCCTAAAATATCTCATTTTCCTAGGAGAGGGGTGGGTGCTAACTTCCTACAATTTGTTTGTTTGTATCCCACCTTTATTGTTTTTACAAATATCCCAGCTACACTTCTTTGGAGCTGTATTTAAAAGTTTGGGTAGAAGTCTTGAACTTTCTATTTGGTAGGAACACATTTCACATTAACTTACAGACCAAGAAACGCATAGCTGTTGTCAGGGATTTTAGAGGATTTCTTTAATCCAGCACAGAAGCAAGAACTAAGTTTTTATGGTGAAGTGATCATTTTTGAGGGGCAAAATCTGAAAGGATAAAAACAGCCACATTTTTTTTAAAAAAAAAAACCTTCAAAGGTTGCTCAAGTTGGATCAATCCCATTTCCATACTACTTGAAAAGGAACCAGCAAAAAACTCATCTGCAGTTTTTTACGCCCTTTTGCTAATAGCGTTTGCCTAGAAATATGCATTTCTCTCTCTCTCTCGCTCTCCCTCTTTCTTTTTTTAGTAATGAAATTTGCATATAAATTCAAGAAGTACAAATTGGACAAGTGTTTCTTTTTTAATATAAAATCAGAACACATTTCTTTGCTTGGAAGAGTTAAGAACTGTGCAGGCCGATCAGCTGATGGATACTTCCTAGGTTTTGGAATTGCACATGGATAGAAAAGATGAAGAAAATCATGAGATTTTAGATGAAGATGGTGGAAAAAAGGACAACTACCAGAGAGTGGGAAATGAGGGAATAACATTGATAGGAAAGGTAGCCAAATGAAGTCTTTTGCTTTATTTCCTGATCATCATTCATGTGGCTGCCAAGGGCGAAGGGACTCCTATTTTGAATGAAGGAAAGACGGTTTGAAAAATCTGTGACATCCCAAAGGATTATATTTTGGCAAGCACAGCAAAGAAGACCAAGCGAAGGTTTGTTCCACAATAATGAGGGGGAAAATGCATTTGGTTCACATTTTCTTCCCAAACGAACACACCAATCTGAACATAATTATCCTTTGGTTTTCAGACCTCTATCAAAGATGGGTGCGAAATGCAGACTTTAGAAAAACGGGGATGGAAAAATGGCTTATATTCTGTGAAATTGCACTCAGAGGGGGAAAAAAAATATCCTGAAGAAAAGGCATCCAGATATGCCAAAGTCTGCCAGAAAAAAATATGCATATTTTCATGCTAATTTTTTAAGTTAAAAAGAGATGCAGAAACAGAATAGAGCAAACAGGTGATTTATTTTTTATTTTTTATGAGAATTCTGGAGAACAAAAGAGATGCTGTTTTCCATCTCTTGGGCAATGCAGGGAAAGTAATGCAGCTTTGTAAAAATATATTGGTAAGATATAGCGATACTTTTAAGGTGGCAGAATGCAATAATCAGTTGAATTAATCTGCAGAGTAAGTATTGGAATTAGACTATGGAACTCAGCTGGCGACAAATTCTTTTTTATAGTTAACAAGAATGGAAGAATTCCTTAAAGACTGGAGATATGTGACTAGTTATTTTTCAACCTCCTATTAATTGGATACAGAGAGAGCTCTGAGGCAGCAACATTAAGAGCATCAAATCAGCATTAGGAGTTTGAAATTTGTAATGCCTAGTTAAAATAACATGTGGCTCTTGCTAACCCTCTACTGGGTTTCCTACTGTAACTCCTAGCATTAATGCCCAAAATCTGCCCTAACTTGCAAAATATCCAGGAATGTAGAATTTGGCTGGATCTTCTCTATTACGTATCACCTAACAGAAAGGAAATGTTGAGCTGTATCAAAGACACTATTTCTTTGCTCCCCTTCTTGATTTTGCCAAGCCCCAAAGGTGCTTTTTCAAAAGGCAACTGGACTTTTTTGCTTGAAAATGTTTTGCTTCTCATTCGAGAAGCTTCTTCAGTTCTGCATTTCAGAACTGAATTTCAGAATTTCAGAACTGAAGAAGCTTCTTGAATAAGAGGAACTTCTTCAAGCAAAAACAAAGAAAGTCCAGTTGCCTTTTGAAAAAGCGCATTTGGGACAACCATGACCTGGATGACTGAGAGTATCTATAGACTATAGGCCAAGCCTATTTCTGTTTAAATAAGTACTTTTTAGTAGTAATTTTATTAAAGCTTACAATTAAAAAGATAAAAACTAAGACAAACTAAAAAATAAAAGAATAAAAAGCAAAATGGGAACTGTATAAAATAAACAGAAAAATTGAAAAGAAAAAATAAGAATATAGTGGAGAAAAAAAGAGAAAGAAATTACTCCTCCCTTCATCACAAGTGTGAACAATTTTTGTAAATATATCACCTTTTCTTAAAATAAATCAAATTGATCTCTTTCTTCTATTTGTTATTTATAAACATTTGTTATTTATAAACAAAGCCTCATCATTTCAGTACTAATCCACAAAAGTCCATTAAAGACATATCTGTTTTAACTTTGATCAAATAAACCAACATTATGTTCCTTCCTTTTACTTCTAACACTCTTGATCTTTAATTTCTTCAAATAATGTCCTAGAATTTGATTTCTTTTCCTTTATTTCTTTGTTGCTTTTCACAAAATTTTTCAACCCTTTAACAAACTTCTTTTTTAAATCCAATATAACTAAGATCAGATCACTCTCTTGGTTTGTTATTTGTATATCCCTTTTAATTTTTAAGGCTCACCTGGCTTCTTTTGTATGTACAGTGTAGCATTTTTCCCCTATATCATTTGTGTAGCTTATCATTTTTTAAATCCACTTTCATATCAGTCTCAATCTTGTCTGTGATGGAATGTAAGAAGGAAGTGGATTACCAGGAGGGAGGAGTGCATTCCAGAGATGTAAGAAGCAATTCAGTCAGGATGTTATGTGTCAGAGAAAGAGGGTTAAGACAGCGCCTTCCTAATAGTTCATAGAGTATATTGTAGATGCTAATTACAGAGTGCTGAGTCTGGCAAGATTTTACCTATATGTGTGAAACAATGAAGAACCCAACTTGGAAAAAAGAAAATAAAAAACATATGTCATTCCTGGTTTTGGGCATAATATGTCAGATATAATTTGTCCCTCTTTAACGTTTAAACATAACTATAGAGGGAGGCACTCTTAAAATTATCTTCTGAGTCCATTGTTCAAAAATATATTTCAATATGTTCGATGTTAAAATACTCTGCTTCATTTTGTCAGTCAAATTTCTGTAAGTCATTCTTCATTCTGTAAGTATTCTTGTCCTTTAATTGTAATCTTTAGTTCTTTTTGGTTCCCTCTAGTCTTAAACCTTCAAAGTCTCATTCTTTTAAGCATTTTCCCACCAGAAGGATTCTTACAGTTAATTCCAAAACATTCCTGTTAACAAGTAATATCTAACAGTAATTAGAAAAGGAAGTATGTGAACCCAGTGTCCTTTTTGAAAGTGTTGACCACAATTTTGACAAGATGTTTATTCCCTTATCCCCTGGTGCATTAACCTACCAGAAAGCAACTGAATAGAGCACTTGTGTGTGATCTCAAGTCCTATCCTTATTGGGGAGAAATTCTGAAGAGCTGCTCTATTTCACCATGGTCTTTAGTTCACCACTACTTGTCTGGAAACCATTTGTTTTTAAACAAGTATTTAATGGGCTGTCTGATAGCATTTATAATTATGCAGATTTCCGAGTAGATTTAATTACAGTAGGCTAAATTCTGCAGAGAATTCCTTCACTCTTGGGGCACTTGTTTCAAAAAGAGCCGGCTCTGACTCAGAGCATGGAGGATTATGCCTCAAGTGTAATTTCATTAGTTATGAAGAACGAGAACATTACAGTGGGCAAAATGGTGATAAACTGTGCATTTAGTCTACTTAATCTCTTGCTTCATTTGCATAACACCAAATGCATAATTTAATTAAATATTTCCTTTATTTACTATTCATACCCTTTAAGAGATATCTTTAGCTTCTGGCATCTGCACTGGCCAAGTTCACTGTGCTTTAATAAGACAACTTTGGATGTCTATGATCTGAAATGTATTTTAGTTTATTCCCCACTTATAGTTGTTCTTTTTCCTCTTTTCATGTAATATTTCCTTTTGTTCGTGGCTACTAATATTGTTTCCATTGAAATTTAGTAAAGATGAAGAAACACGTTTCATATATACATGCATGGAAACTGTGAGATTACGTGCTGCTACTTACTTGACATCAGGACCACTGTACCAAATTTACTGGTGAGGGTTTCTTTTACATTGGCTGTAGAAGAGTTGGGGGATAAGTACAAATTAGAGAAAAATCATTTATTAATGGTATTTTATGAACTTACTTTTAATTGGTAAACCTCCAGGTGATGGCCATCTTTAGGTCAGAGATGCTTTAGTGAGCCTAAAAACAATTATATCACTGATATAAGTGAAATGGACGTATGGTCATCAAAGAATCTTCACTATAGGGGAGAACAGGTAAGGCACCATTTACAGATTACCAGAGTTGGAAGGGACCTTGTAGCTCATCTAGTCCAACCCCCCGCCCAAGCAGGAGACCCTACACCATTTCTGACAAATGGCAGTCCAGTCTCTTCTTGAAAGCCTCCATTGATGAGCCATCCACAACTTCCGAAGGCAACAAAAAAAAGAAAAAATAAAGTAAGGTAGGAAAAAAACATAAAAAAAAAAAAAAAACCTCAGAAGAAGGAAAATTCAGAAGAAGAATTCAGAAGAAGGACCTATATTTATGTCATGTATGAAGATGGCTGAAACATGAATTTGGGTGGGACATGACAAGAGCTTTTGTTTGGAAGGCATTACCAGCATACTTATCAGGGCAGAATATTGAACTTTCACAAATAGATATGAAGGTGACCAGTTCAAATTCTCAAGGAAGACTAGCCATTAATGGTGCCGAAGAGTATGGAATCTAAGAAACATGAACCTGGGAAAATTTAAAATTTTAAAAGCAGAAAATGGATATTTAATGAATAATACATTTAGGTAGAATGGAATGGGCCAATTGACCTAATTAATTAAATGATATACTTTTCAAGGCATGAGTTCATATAATGGATTGGAGCAGTAGTGATACTCAAAAGACCATTGCTAAGAATAACCCAATAAATTACACAATCTATTTAAATATTTAAACATGGAACATTAATGGGATACAAGTGTATGTCCTTGAGGCATGCACCAAGTACAGATGCAATGGAGGAAGAGACTTCTATGTAATTTGTATGAGAGGATAAATGCAACATCAGTAAACGCCATAGTACTATTGTTGGATAACTGAAATGGAGAAATAAAGGAACTTGTTATCATAGGAAAAGCTAGACTAGGAAACTGTAATAATGTAGGAGATAAATTGGGTTTTATGAAAAAAAATCTTATTTGTTGTAAACATCTGTTTCATGTAACATAAATGCAGACTGTGCACCTGGATATCCCCAGATGGACAATCTAGAATCAAATTAAGCACATGAAAGGAAATAGAGATGGAGAAGTATAATCCAGTCACCCAGGACACTTACAGATGCAGATTTCAGAAAACACTATGAAATATCAAATTCCAAGTATCAAAGATATGAGTTAAAATCAGAATATTAAACAGAATCAATATGCCAGCAAGGTATGACCTGGGTAGTACACCATACAATTGGAAAATGAGATCAATATAATGATCAAATTCAATACACTATATATGTAGCAAGCCAGAAAAAGATGAAAACTTGGGATAACAAGAAAAATATATGATGACCGAAGGCCAAACAAGAAAGGACAAGGAGAAATGTCTCAATCAAGAATGTTATGAAGCAGTAGTAGAAGAAAAAACAAGAAAGGAAATATAAGAAAACTCTTTGTCAACAAATATGGAAGAAGAATATGTAGTCCATAGATTGGAAGACTGGATTATATACCAATATCAAAAAAGGGATAATAAGAGAATGGATAAATTATGAAACCATTCCATTAATTCCTTGTGCTTAAGTTCTTACAAAGAAAACTAGAACCATACACAAAGATAGAATTGCCAAGTTTCAAAAAAGTCAAAGGGACGTAAGGCCAGATAACTAATGTAAGACGTTTAATGGACAGAACAAGAAAAAATAAGGACATTTTTCCTTTGCTTGCTAGGTTATATTCAGTCTATATCCATACTGATGACTGATGATGATGATTTGTTACTCTTATTGTTGTTTCACCAAGTTGTATCCTACATTATCTAGCCTGAGTTGCTACTGCAGGATGGCAGGCATACCAATTGACATAATAGATAACCAAAGCTTGGTACATATTTAGATCATTTGGTATGCCATAACCAGGGGTGAAATCCAGCAGGTTCTGACAGGTTCTGGAGAACTGGTAGTGGAAATTTTGAGTAGTTTGGAGAACCGGTAGCAGAAATTTTGAGTAGTTCGGAGGACTGGCAAATACCACCTCTGGCTGGCCCCAGAGTGGGGTGGGAATGGAAATTTTGCAGTATCCTTCCCCTGGAGTGGGGTGGGAATGGAGATTTTGCAGTATCCTTCCCCTGGAGTGGGGTGGGAATGGAGATTTTGCAGTATCCTTCCCTTGCCACGCCCACCAAGCCACGCCCACCAAGCCACACCACGCCCACCAAGCCACGCCCACAGAACCGGTAGTAAAAAAAATGGATTTCACCACTGGCCATAACACTAGATTATTTTTCTAATTATTTTTCTCAATGAATTAAAAACAACTGCTATAAGACCTTAATTTGAGAAAAAGAATGATATAGAATAGGGTAAGTATTGTGGCAAGGATGTATATGTTCCCATATCTGTTCAAGGGCTACAAAAAATATACTATAAGAGTAAAACGATGGCAGATAGCTATATCAAACTGGAGGTGGAAAATGTTAACAGTGTATGATTGACAAGAAAATAATACCACTTTGTTAGCAAAAAGTAAAATGCGAAGTGAACAATTCAGTATAATATTACATATTAAGATAAATAATAATAAAACATAGTAATATAGATGAATATAATGCATGATTGGTGAATTTACAGTTGATGGCAATAGGTGAAGTAAAGAGAAACACGGTGACAAATTTAGACAACATCATTAATAACAGTTCGGTTATAACAATGATATTTATAATTAAAGTAATAGTCTTTCCAGAGGTAATATAATTCTTCAAAACTGGATACTGAGAAAGAATGAAAAAGAAGAGAAGCCTTCAGATTATGAATTTGAAGAAGGTTACTAGCAGTTCCACAGAATGAAAGAAAACTAATTAATCAGTTCTGAACCAAAAAAACTCACTTTTCCCTGGAGGCAACGATTAGCAAACACAAAGTCACAAATTTTGAGCACATTATGAGAATGAATCACAACCTAAAAAAATATGACTATGCTTATTAAGGTTGAGAAAAGTAGCAGAAAAATAATGAATAAAGCAGATGGATAGAATCAAAGACATTGCTCAAATGATCTGAGAAAAACCTATGGATTATGTCTAGAGATAAATAGCATTCGTCTGTACCATTATGAGCAGTTGAACATAAAATTCATTGACAGCTAATTAGCCAAATAAATAACAATTTAATTTGGGGCACAGACATATTTGGAAGAGAATTGTGTGACATCAGAATCACAAAAATGTTCAGGGTCAGCTAGAGAAATGCCATGGAGGAAGAGGCGGAATTGCATCTGTTTTTGATGTCTTCAAAGGTACCTTACATACATCTTGGGTTTTAGCTAGGTCAGGAAGAACTACTGCCACCTCGTATCACATTTTGATGGAAATAGGAAACTACATTTGGTATTAATGTTATAATAGAAGTAACATTATTATCATTTTACCACTTATCACTGGTGCCCTCCAAATCTATATAAATGATATAAACTGGGTGAAACCAGGCTTAATAGCAGTGACTGCGAGAGGGATCTTGGAGTCCTAGTGGACAACCAGCTAAACATGAGCCAGCAGTGTGCAGCGGCAGCCAAAAAAGCCAATGCAATCCTAAATTGCATTAACAGAGGGATACAATCTAGATCAAGTGAGGTACTAATACCACTCCATAAAGCCTTAGTTAGACCGCACCTGGAGTATTGCATCCAGTTTTGGTCACCGCACTATAAAAAAGATACTGAGACTCTAGAAAAAGTGCAGAGGAGAGCAACCAGGATGATTAGGGGACTGGAGACTAAAACATATGAAGAGCGGTTGCAGGAACTGGGCATGGATAGTCTAGCGAAGAGAAGGACCAGGGGAGACATGATAGCAGTGTTCCAATATTTGAGGGACTGCCACAGAGAGGACGGGGTCAAGCTATTCTCCAAAGCACCTGAAGGACAGACAAGGAATAATGGAGGGAAACTGATCAAGGAGAGATTCAACCTGGAAATAAGGAGGAACTTTCTGACAGTGAGAACAACCAACCAATGGAATAGCTTGCCTTCGGAAGTTGTGGGAGTTTCATCACTTGAGACTTTCAAGAAGAGATTGGACTAATCTAATCTAATCTAATCTAATCTAATCTAATCTAATCTAATCTAATCTAATCTAATCTAATCTAATCTAATCTAATCTAATCTAATCTAATCCAATCCAATCCAATCCAATCCAATCCAATCCAATCCAATCCAATCCAATCCAATCTTTTCTCCTCCTCCTGATTGCTTAATGCTAGACTGGCCTTCTACTTCCCTGTTTTCCACTTCTCTGAGATGTCATTTATGTTGCTCTTCTTCTTTTTCTTCACTTATATTTCAGCCTCAAAACCCCAAGCTTTTAGCACTGAATACTTAAATAGTAAGATCAAAGTTCTGAAAGTTATTGTTTCCCATTAAAGCTGTTTAAAATTCACTTTTATGTTTTTTATGCAAATAACACTGCCAGAAGTCTACTTTGTAGATACTGACATGCTTAAACAGACAAATATCTAATCTATATTTATCAGTTCATTAACCGATCCAAGACAAGACCCTAGAAAACATGGGATAAAAAGATGGATCATCTGTAAAATATAATGTCTTCCAGACAAATAAATTGATAATGCATAACTTTGATTAAAGAACCAGTTTTGCCACTGGTTAAGGCTACAGGCTAGAAACCAGGAAACTGTGAATTCTTGTTCTGCCTTAGGTATGAAAGCCGACTTGGTGACTTTGGGCCAATCCCTAGGAGACTGTGAATTCTAGTCCTGACTCAGCCATGAAAGGCAGCTGGGGCAGTCACTGCCCCAAAGTCAGCCCAACCTACCTCACAGGGTTGTTCTTGTGGGGAAAATCAGAGGAGGAAGGAATATTAGATATGTTTTCTGCCTTGAGTTATTTACAAAAATAATAAAGGCAGGATAAAAGAAATCTTTCAAAAAGATGTATATTTCTCTGAACCATTGACCTACAGGTCAAGTAACCCTTCCACTCAGCATGATTAAAATGTAAGGGATGCAGGTAATTGTATAGCTCAGCATGGGTGGAAGTAATAAACTTGTGGAAGAGCTGCTATTAAAACAAGGTTACTGTAACCTTATAATAAAAGTAGTACTAGCATTCATGACTTGAGTTTTCTAGTCTGGTCTACTTTGGAGGGTTGACAACAATATTGCAAGTCTGAATGTATTTCTCCCTCCTCTTTATCCTCCTCAAAACTACAGAAGGTCTTGTTTGAAACGCTTGCTCAGATTACTATTCTGCCCCAGACTCAGATCTCTGTTACCTAACCATTATCTTGGCTTTTTGTCCTGTTCCTCAGGGTTATTCCTTCTGCCTATTTACATCGGCATCCAGTGGGTTACAGATTCCTCATCCCGGTGCACTCAACGGAACTTCACTTTTAGGTTACGAAAACGAAATCTCTACTCAGCCATGACTGTTAATTTATGTATTTGTTTGTTACTATTGAATTTATCCCTGAACGTTCTGTTCATTCTGAACTGCAAGGCAAATTACAATAATGAAACATGTTGTGGATAAAACATAATAAAAATGAAGCAATTAAAATAAAAAACCAACTTTAAAATCAGTCATTAAAATAATTTACAATTAGCCTGGCAAAACAGATGTGCTTTTAACATCTGCTGAAATATTGGCAAAAATAGAGCCAAAAACACATATTTAGGGGGTACATTCTATATTCCTGGGAAAAACCATTTCCTACGTATGTGAGTAAGCTTCTAGTAGCATCATCAGAAAGTCCTTTTCTGGTCATTTAAGTAACTGGGCAAGTTCATTTGAAGGAGGCATCCCTCGGATAATCAAGTGCTAAACTGAGATGGAGGGGGTGGTGCAGTGGTTAGAATGCAGCATTGCAGGCAGACTCTGCCCACTGACGGAAGTTCAGTCCTGATGGGCTCAAGGTTGACTCAGCCTTCTATCTTTCTTTAAAAAAAAAAACTTTATTAATTTTCAAATTTTTTCCAAAAGTTACAATAAATCCTTAAACAATTCTACATCTACTTATTTACATTGATTTCCTATTTGCACAATACAATATTTACGATATTTACAATATTCTGTGTCTTTATTTCATTTTCCCTTTTTTTTTGTTCTATCGTCAATCCATTGATACCAGTTTTCCAATATTTCATAGTATTCTGAGTCTTTATTCTGTGTCTTTATTTCATTCTCCCTTTTCTTTTGTTTTCTATCATCTATCCATTGATACCAGTTTTCCCATATTTCATAGTATTCTGAGTCTTTTTGTCCTCTTAATTCTATAGTTAATTTGTCCATTTCTGCACAGTCGTAAATCTTCTTAATTATTAAGCTTTCAATAGGTGGGTGAGGATTCTTCCAAAATTGTGCAAATGCAAGTCTTGCAGCTGTTGTAATGTGTAAGGTCAAGTATTTGGTGTTTTTTTTTTTTTGATTTTTAAATATTCCAAGTAGAAAAAGTTCCAGAGTAAATTCTATTGTTGTACCTGTTATTTGTTGCAACCAATTGTGTATTTTTAAGCAATAGTTCCTCGCTTCGGGACATAACCACCACATGTGAAAGAAGGTGCCCTGTTCTTTTTTACATTTCCAACAACTCGAATTTAAATTTGGATATATTTTCGCTAATCTTGCTGGGGCCAAATACCAACGGTAGAACATTTTGTAGTGGTTTTCTTTGTAGGATGCCTTCTATCTTTCTGATAAAACGAGGACCCAGATTGTTGACTCTATAAACTGTTTAGAGAGGGCTATAAAGCACTAGGTGTCAGTGTTCCAAGTAATGCACCCATAGAAAGCAAAACTCCGAGGCAGGTAGATTCCTCAAAGAACAATTTATTGGATATATCATATTGGCACAACTGGTGAAAGCCGACTCTGAAAGTTCCCGTGATTTTCACCTGATTAAAAAGTAAAAGTTCCCCTTTCCCCCAAGTCATCAGTTACATTGTCCAATAGAGGTGCTGGCCGGTTGCTTGGTTACTCCACTCCTCCTCTCCCCAGCCACCTGTTGGAATGTTCTTGGTTCCCACAGGAAAACTTTTTGTTTTGACGACAAAACTCCAGCTATCTATTTCCCCCCTCCCTGTCCCCTCTTCTTCCTTGTGGCAACCCTGAAGCCTCAAAGATGGCCTCAACCAGGTCTGCTTCAGGGTCGACACTTGGAAGCAGTATATAAGTCTAAGTGCTATTGCTAATTAGAATTTTAAAGATTAAAACCAGCACTATAAACTATATCTGATAGGCAATTGGTGGCCAGTGCAAAGCCTTCAGCACAGGAATCATATGAATTCTGTACCACGCTGTTTAAACCAATGTAGGCAGTCCTCGACTTACAAACATTTATTTAGCAACCATTTGACATTACAGCAACGCTGAGAAAAGTGAGTCCTAACCAGTTTTATAACCATTGCACCATCCCCACGAACGCACAATCAAAATCTAGCATGTACTTGGCAACTGGCATGTATTTATACGGTTGCAGTGTCCTGGGGTCATGTGATCACCATCCGACAAGCAAGGTCAATGGGGGAGACTGTTCCCTTAACAACTGCATGATTATTTTAAAATTGCAATTATTTTTTGGCTGAAATGGCAAAATTGACTACTTTGATTAAAGAAAAGAACATAAGTACTTTTCTTTCCACATGGAGACCGCCTCTGAACTTCGTGCTTGATGAGGAGAAGAATGAAACTCTGACTTTGGGTTTTACTGATTAGACTGATAGATTTTTATAGAAATGGCTTGTTCATATTATTATGAAAAAGCAAAAAGCTGTGATTTGATGTTAATGCCTTATTTTGTTTTCTGTTTTGTTTATTCAACAGAATACCTTATGCCACCAGACTTGAAATTTTGGGCCTAGAAAATTTAGAACTACGCCGCCTTCGATCTGACCTAAGCGTAGCACATAAAATTATCTGCTACAATGTTCTACCTGTCAATGACTACTTCAGCTTCAACCGCAATAATACATGAGCTCACAATAGATACAAACTTAATGTAAACCGCTCCAAACTTGTTTGCAAAAAATTCGACTTCAGCAACAGAGTGGTCAATGCCTGGAATACATTACCTGACTTTGTAGTTTCTTCCCCAAACCCCCAAAACTTTAACCTTAGACTGTCTACCGTTGACCTCACCCCATTCCTAAGAGGTCTGTAAGGGGTGTGCATAAGCGCACCAACGTGCCTACCGTCCCTGTCCTAACATCCCCATGTATTCGTAAAATATCATGGACTCGTAACCATTCTTGTACTATCACAATCATGTTTATACTTTGTAATCATATACATGCTTGACAAAATAAATAAATAAAAAATAAATATTTTTTTTTTTACTGTAACAGAGAGAGTCGGAAGTCAAAGCTTCTTTTTCTTTTTTTTTTCCTTATCTTTCCTCACTTCTCTTTTCCTTCCCCCTCCCATTGCTTTTCTATTTACTTTGTATTTTGTATCTTATAATACTTTATAATTCAATAAAAATGTTGACTGATAAAAATTAAAATCGTTAATGTTCAAGGTGAAAAAAAATTGCAATTATTTGCTTAACAATTGTGGCAAAACAGGCCATAAAATCAAGTGTGACTCACTTAACAACCAAATTGCTTAGCAACTGTCCCAATTGCGACTGTAAACTGAGGACTACCTGTATTAATTTCTGGACATGTTTCAAGGTAGCCTCACACAGCTCATTACAGTAACCAAGATGGGTTGTTACTAAGGCATTGCTAATTATTGCTCATTCTGACCATCTCCAGAAGAGGTCTGTATCATAGCACTGACTCAAACTGGTCTTGAGATCACCCAAATTGCTTCATAGAGGTAAACTGGAAAAACTCTGCTTTGGTGGAAAAAATTGGGTCATCTGTTCTTTCATCTTTACTATTAATGTTATTTGCTGACATAATGGAGCAAGCTGGAAAGGAAGAACACTTCTCTCTTTTGTGAAACTTCTTACTAACCCTCTAAAGATGGATGACTCAGGCTCTGTTCAGATTGATACCTTTACATCATGATAGTGGTTCTCCAGTAGCTTTCCATAATTTTTAATTAAAAAAGAGAACACTAACAGTTGCATTCAGCCTTTAATATTAAAGAACAATTTCTACCTCAGCTGATGATCGTATGCAAACTTCGTATACTGCCGTTCTTGTACCGATTCTCCATATCACCCTAAATTAAAGGGTGGAGGAGAAAATAGCAAGTGACCAAATTTAGAGAAGAAGGAGAGATCTATTTTTTGACATTTCCTTTTGAATATCGGGTTTTATATTATCTTGAAAGTTATTATAGCGTTTTCCTTTATAGTTGTATGCAACAGGAGTGCCCTCTGTCTTTTAATGTTGCAGTTTGCACCTAATTAATTAATTAATCCCTCAAGGCATAATACCTTTTTTTTTCTTCAACAAAATAATAATAATAATTTCATTCCCCCACATTTTTTTTTAAAGAAAAAACTATGTGAACACTTTTATAAAGGAACAGATTGGCAATTATACTAGAATTGGTTTTCCAGAGTCATCTTGTTCTAGAGCACAATTTAAGAGCTGTCTCTTTGATTGCTGTCCTACTTCAGCTAAATTTGACAATTGGTCTCTTTATGGGCACAATTAATACAAATACATTGAAAGCCAAATTCCTTGGGTGTCTTTCTTTCACACTAGCAGAAGGATTAATAATTTATCCAAAGAATTAATTCACAGAAAGCTACTACTATGTTCAAAAGTGTCATTGCATAAATTAACACTTAATAATTAATACTTTGCACCAGCAAGCCTGTGCATTTAGGTTGTTTTTTTTTTGTCTGTATAGTTAAAAGAAAAGAATTTCTTTTAGAAATTCATATTAACTATGCTAAGGGATTATATTCTTCCAGGCATCTGCTCTGAAAAGCACTTATGCAGGATGATTGTTTGAAATCTACAGCAAAGAGACAAACAAATTATAAATGCTACTTCATAAAATGCCCAAAGAATAGGAAGTTTCTTTTCCATGTATTGAATAGCAAGAAAATAAAATAAAGATACTACAGTAATAGTGGAAAATAAGAAGGGAATTATTTTTCCTTTCTTAAAAAAAAGAAGAAAGGAATAAATGCCATTTGATTTGCTTTTAAAATGTTTTTTTTTTTGGCTAAAATATATATATCTATATATCTATATATCTATATATCTATATCTATCTATCTGTCTGTCTGTCTGTCTGTCTGTCTCTCTCTCTCTGTGTGTGTGTATCTATCAGGGGTAACTGCAGGAAAAAAAAATCAAGATGTCACCTGCAACCATGTCACCAAAGCCCCACCCTGTTTTACATGATTGTGGACACCATTTTGAATTTTTGGACTTCCTTGTGGACACCCTTATATTCATTCAGCTTTGTCCATGCATTTTAGCAAAGGTTTTCAACCTCACCACTTTTAAGATGTATGGACTTCAACTCCCAGAATTCCCCAGCCAGCCCTATGTGGGTTTATCATATTATGGTTTGTTGCACACTCAGTCAGATGTTTAGACTGGATTTGGCATTTTTATCCACCTATTAAGTCCTTCCCAAGAACCTGGGGTAGTAGATGTCGATGTTTGATGGTGTTGAAGGTATCATCGCAAGATATACATTGTTCCAAATAAAGCTACCTTTTGCAATTGACCGATGGTGATTTTGTCAATGTTGATAGTACAGGTAGTCCTTGACGTACGACCACAATTATCCCAAAATTTATGTTGCTAAGTGAGACATTTGTTAAGTGAGTTTTGCCCCATTTTATGACCTTCCTTTCTTGTTAAGGGAATGGTTGCAGTTGTTAAGTAAGTAATAGCAATAGCAATAGCACTTAGACTTATATACCGCTTTACAGCCCTCTCTAAGCAGTTTACAGAGTCAGCATATTGCCCCCAACAATTTTTGATCCTCATTTTACCCACCTCAGAAGAATGGAAGGCTGAGTCAATCTTGAGCTGGTGAAACTCGAACTGCCAAATTGCAGGCAGCCAGCAGACAGCAGAAGTAGCCTGCAGTACTGCACTCTAACCACTGCGCCACCGTGGCTCATGGCTGTTAAGTGACTCTGGCTTCCCCATTGACTGCTTGTCAGAAGGTCGACCACATGACCCTGGGACCCTGCAACCATCATAAATATGAACCAGTTGCCATGCATCTGAATTTTGATCACCTGACCATGGGGATGCTGCAACAGTCATAAGTGTGAAAAACCATCATAAGTCATTTTTTCAGCACCATTGTAACTTTGAACAGTCACTAAATAAGGACTACCTGGAGTGCTCCAGTTGTTTTGGGATTGTATCCAAGGTGCCTATTAGTATTTGGTTCTAGATTTTTGGTACTTTATTACTTTATAAGTAACTCAAAGCAGTGAAGATACATAATTCTCTCTCCTCCTATTTTCCACACAACAACCACCCTGTGGTTTGGGCTGACGGTGAGTGACTGGCACAAAGTCACCTAGCCCGCTTTCATTCCTAAGGCAGGACTAGAACTCAGGGTCTCCTGGTTTTTAAGCTGGCACCTTAACCACTACACCAGGGCTGTCAAACTCCCAGCCTGTGGGCCGGATGCATCACGCGCTGGCCATGGCCACGCCCGGTTTAGCAAAGGAGGAAAAAGTCCCGATACATCACATGACACCGCCGTGACTACGCAAGTTTGACACCCCTGCATTACACCAAAATAGATGAAGATAATGTGCACTACATTGTCATTTTATACCATTCTCTGTGTAAATTCATTGTAGATTTTTTTTTCCTTTTCCTTTTCCGTTCAGAATTAAAGCAGAACCCGCAAGACCTTTGAAGATTGTAACTAGAACAAAGGGAAATAAATCTAGGGCACCGCTATTAAAGCCTCTGCTGGATGAGTTTCTTCTGCAGCTTGTATAAGTGCAAAAACATGAAACATTTACACATCTGTTTGTTATCAGAATTGCTTATCTTGTAGTTTTCTTAAATAATACTTCAACTTTTGTTTAATTACAGAATGGATCTTTTCTTATCGGGGAAGAAAATGTTTCAGAAAAAAGTTCATAACCAAAGCTAATCTTGCTCTCCTATAAATAAATATATGCAGGGAGAGAAAAAAGTCAAAAGCATAAAAGAAACTGCAAAATGACATTTTCCATTCTCCAGTTCCTTCTGAAGAGGCATCAAAATGAATTCAACAAGGCAGCTATAACCGTACAGTCAAAATTCGTTCTACATGCATTGTGCATGTGATATGTGTAAAAAAAGGACACATTTTGATTGTGTGGAGGTGGCTACCATCTTGATTTTTTTGACCTCTCTTGCAGATTCCTGGATTAAGGAATTGTAGTCTATGGAATTATCCTAAGCTTCATACATCAGGCATATTTTTAGAAAATATATTTTATTTAGTTTACCTGAGTCATATATTTAATTTTTTTTTTTAAATGATTGTAATATAACAGGGGTGTCAAACTGGCGGCCCATGAGCCAGATGCATCACACACAGGCCACGCCCACCCCATCTCCGCAAAGGCAAAAAACATTGTGATACGTCGCGATACATCACGTGACACGATCAAATTTGATACCTGTGTAATATAAAATACAGATGAAAATAAAGATGATAGGAAAAGGGGAAAGGGGAAGAAAGGGGAAAGAAAGGGGGAAATACAGGGGAAAAGGGGGGAAAAAGCATTGATTTCCAACTTTTTTCGGCTCAGTACAGGTAGTCCTCATTTTACAACAGTTCATTTAGTGACCACGATCGGGAAATGCCTGTGGGAATTGTGTGATGGGTGTGAGAAACTATATGAGTTAGTTCTCACACCTCCTAATGCCTTTAAATACTGCTATCATTATTCAAAACAGTGTTGATAGACACTAAATTTATTTATTTATTTGTTTGTTTGTTTGTTTGTTTGTTTGTTTGTTTGTTTATTTGTATCCTGACTTTATTATTTTTACAAATAACTCAAGGCAGTGTACCTTTCCAACACACCTTCTTCCTATTTTCCCACAATAACAACCCTATGAGGTGTGTTGGGGTGAGAGACAGTCACAGGCCCAAAGTCACCCAGCTGCCTTTCATGACCATGATGGGACTTGAACTCACTGTATCCTGCTTTCTAGCCTGCTGCCTTAACCACTAGACTAAGTTGGCTCTCTCTCTCCTATTATTCCCCTTGTCTTCAAAGAAGTCAAAATGAACATATATTGCTATTGTGAAAAGCTAAGTATGTAGAAAGGTATAATTTCTGACAGATGTTGCAATGAGGAATGTTTCAGAAAGGTTCAAGCTTTGAATGGACTAGACTTCCCTGAGATCTTGGTCCTTATGGGGCCTGAAAGTAGACCTCAGAATTTTTTATTGAAACTTCCATTATTTTATACTCTGCCAAATGTCAAGTTCTTCTAGTTAGGATTCCTTTAAAGTTCCTTCAAGTATAATCCACCTGAAATTCAACATTTATTTCAAGGGTCCAGTGAGAAATAGAAAAATTTGTAGAACCTCTTATAAAACTTTCTAATCTTATTCGAAGTGTTAGTTTTTACCTTGTGTTTCCTTTGATAGATCTCGCAGGAGAAACGAGGCTATTTAGAGGTAGGAAGAAAATTACCTATTGGCAGAATGAATTCAGTGTCTGTTGTGGAGATCAGGTAAAACTAAGATGATCCATAGCTGATGACTGGATTACCACTTTAAATGACACTGGGAATTTGGTAAATGAATGTCAAGCATGAACTGCTTTCTAATAAACATTTTTTTTTAAAAAAATGGCAAACTCTAGTAGGATGGCCAACTCATGTTTTTAAACACACACACAAAAAAAGATTGCATATAATATAATTTCATATGATACTGACTAAAATATAACAAGAATGTTTTATAAAAGTTATGTAAAAACTGTTGTATCTTTTTATTCTTGATGAATGTATTTTATTCACCTTATGTACACTGAGAGCATATACACCTAAGACAAATTCCTTGTGTGTCCAATCACACTTGGCCAATAAAGAATTCTATTCTATTCTATTCTATTCTATTCTATTCTATTCTATTCTATTCTATTCTATTCTATTCTATTCTATTCTATTCTATTCTATTCAATAAAGTTACCTAACTACCAGAAAGATTACCCATCCCATTCATATGGGATTCATATGAATGAGTTATAATCCTTGTTTATTTATTTATTTTATTTATTTATTTGTTTGTTTGTCAAACGTACAAGATAGCAGGTATAGGTATAAACATAAACATAATCAAGGTGAATACAGATAGATGAGGACAATAGGACAGTAGGACAGGGACGGTAGGCACGCTGGTGCGCTTATGCACGCCCCTTACAGACCTCTTAGGAATGGGGTGAGGTCGACAGTAGACAGTCTAAGGTTAAAGTATTTTGGGTTTGGGGAAGAAACCACAGAGTCAGGTAGTGAATTCCAGGCATTGATCACTCTGTTGCTGAAGTCGTATTTTCTGCAGTCGAGTTTGGAGCGGTTTACATTAAGTTTGTATCTATTGTGTGCTCGTGTATTGTTGTGGTTGAAGCTGAAGTAGTCATTGACAGGTAGGACATTGTGGCAGATAATTTTATGAACTACATTTAGATCGGTTCTAAGGCGACGTAGTTCTAAGTTGTCTAAGCCCAAAATTTCAAGTCTGGTGGAATAAGGTATTCTATTGTGAGTGGAGGAGTGGAGGACTCTTCTCGTGAAATATTTACTTGAAACAATAGTATTTGACTCCCAAGGACAGAGGTACACAAACTTTCATCCAAGGATTGCTGTAGATTTTAAGTTAATACTGGAAGGCACAAATGAAGAAAAATAAGGGAGGAATGTCAGAAAGAACAAAGAAATATATTGACAGTTCAGTGGAAACTTCTGAAAATGGGGCTAAACTGAATGGGATGGTGTGAAGAGCTTTTAGGTAGCCACAGGATTATGGATCTGAAGTTCTGGTTTACAGAAACTTACGTAAAGTACCTGTAGAAAGACTGGGATGGGGTCGGGGGGGGGTGTCGGTGGGGAGGTTCAGGTTTGTTTTTCACCAAGAAAGAAAAAAGCAAACACATTTTCCTCGGAGCTTAGGGTTGCCAAATACCCTTTCTTGATAAATGTCTTCATGTTTCATAGTCCTTTACGAGATTTTCACACAAAAAAGCATCACATTTGTCTTTCAGTTAAAGAAATCCTGTATTTTATTGGAAATATTCCAATTCCACTTCCATAATTTATTCTTGTCATCTTCCCCATAAATTCTTCTTTAGGTGCCCGAAACTTCAGAGGTCCTGAAGAAATTGAAGAAATTCTATCTCTGTAGTTGCTCAGAGTCAACACCAGCTTGATGATCCACAATCAATCTAAATTCAGAGGACAGAGAGACAGCAATTAAAAACAGGACCAGTTATGGCATTGCTACCTCTGATCGTTTTATTTGGAAGTCTTTTTTAGTTTTTAAATTTTACTCACATGGAAGTAAAATGTTTTTATTTGCACAAATATTTTGTTGCAGGCAGATGGCTTTGTAGGATTGAATCCAGTGGTGAAATCCATTTTTTTTTTACTACCGGTTCTGTGGGTGTGGCTTGGTGGGCGTGGTGTGGCTTGGTGGGTGTGGCTTGGTGGGCATGGCAGGGGAATGCATAATCTCCATTCCCACCCCACTTTGGGGCCAGCCAGAGGTGGCATTTGCCGGTTCTCTGAACTGCTCAAAATTTCCACTACTGGTTCTCCGAACTACTCAAAATTTCCGCTACCAGTTCTCCAGACCCTGCTGGATTTCACCCCTGATTAAATCCCCTTTTACTGCTATTCTAATTATTGATTTGATCTGCCCTTCATTTATACAACGTGGATGGCTGAATTTTGCAAAGTTTTAACAGAAAGGATTTGATTTTCCCAATTTTAAATTTGGAATTTGCTAAAACTCTAAAGGTGGAAATTATTTTTGGATAAGCGTTCTATGCAGTTCAGATTAAATCTAGTCTATTAACAATAATGAAGGTCTTCATGTATTATTCTATCCATTTTTTAAAAAGTGTTTTTTAAAAATGTGGTCATTGTCATTCACAATTTTTCAAATGTTGTGGCAGACTTTTTCCATACCCCTAAACCCAGCAATTTGAGAATTGGATTTTTTTCCTGAACATTTCACAGGTAGTTCTTGATTGGGCTCACAACTGGCCCAAAATTTCTAAGCAATTGCTAAGCAAGACAATTTTTAAATGAATTTTGCCCCATTTTATGACCCTTCTTGTCATGTTATTAAAGGAATCTGATTTCTCTATTGACTTTGCTTATCAGAAGGTTGCAAAAGACGATTGTATAATCCTGGGATACTGTAACTGTCACAAATACATGACAGTTGCCAAGTGTCTGAATTTTGATCATATGACCATGGGGATGCTACAATGGTCATAACTGTTAAAGTTTGGGTCATAAGACATAAGTCACTTTTTTTCACTGCCATTGCACTTCAAACAGTCACTAAACGAATGGTTGTAAGTCAAGAATTATCTGTAATGTTCCTCAATGCAAACTCCAGATATTATCTGGGAACACTGCCTCGGATCTCCCTATGAAATTAAACATTTAATCACAAAGGACTGAGTTTTTCCTCTAATAACAACTAATATTTTGCTAGAATAATTTGGCAGGATCCAAGATGATACTATTCTGATATTAAAACATGACTTTTCAGATAAAAAGCATGAAATTAAAATTCAGTTTCCCTTGAATGGATGTTTAGCATTTATAGCAGTGCTTTTTATATTTTATAAATGGGCTATCATTTGCTTTCTTATGATTTTCTAAAACTATTTTATTGTTCATGTGTTGCTCTTGGTTTCTTTGCTCCCTTTAAAAGAAAGAGATAATCCCTGGGCAGCTGTGATCATGGATTGCTTCTTTAGTATTGGTCAAATTCTCAGACCCACAATACTATTAAATTTTTTAATTAAAAGATATTAAAAAGGAAACTGGTATGGTTTTATTTACACACACACACACACACACACACACACACACGATTAGCCCATAGAAATATTATTAGAAAATAAATTAAGGGTGACTATACTCCAGGCCTATATTTAGAATCTAACTTTATTTATGTATCTAACCTGTCTACAAAGGTAAAGAACATTCTAGAGAGGTATAGCAAGGGTTGAGCAAGAGTTTTGATAAATTAATATTTTGTGACTGATTACATCTACCAAATCAGCTTTTCATTTTTGGCAAGCAATCCAAAATACGATCACAAAATCCAAATATGCCTATCAATCCTAATGCCATATTTTCAATAAAAGTACATTTAAAACATTTTGAATGCATAAATAATGAATGTCTAATTTATACACGCTCATTGTACAAAACATATTTTGTCCAAGTTTGCACTTCATGAGAAACAAAGAATATTCCGCATAAAATATAAGCACTGTTCCTGGCAAAAAGTAACATCAATGAGGTTGGCTTCAGTATTTTTTGAACATCTTTGATCTCTTGATGCCATGCAGTAAATAACCTGTAGTCATATTAATAGTGAGGGGAACTCCCAAAGATGTTTTTTCAAGAGGCAACTGGACTTTCTTGTTTTTCTTTGAAGACGTTTGGCTTCTCATCCAAGAAGCTTCTTCAGCTCTGACTGGATGGTGGGGAATGGAAGGATTTATATCTCTTGCAGACAGCTGGTCATTTGCAAGGGATATAAATCCTTCCATTCCCCACCATCCAGTCAGAGCTGAAGAAGCTTCTTGGATGAGAAGCGAAAAGACTTCAAAGAAAAACAAGAAAGTCCAGTTGCCTCTTGAAAAAAAGCACCTTTGGGACATCCATGACCTGGATGACTGAGAATCTCCATAGACAGTAAGGGGAACTGCTTTGATGTCCCCATTGAAGGTGATAGCATGCTAGCATATGAACAGAAGAAACAGCTGCTATGGTTCTGGGGTTCTGTTGTACAGTAAGTGCAGTGGTGGGTTTCAATTTTTTTTACTACTGGTTCTGTGGGCATGGCTTGGTGGGCATGGCTTGGTGGGCGTGGCAGGGGAAGGATACTGTAAAATCCCCATTTCCTCCCAATCAGCTGGGACTCGGGAGGCAGAGAATAGATGGGGTGGGGCCAGTCAGAGGTGGTATTTACCGGTTCTCCGAACTACTCAAAATTTCTGCTACCGGTTCTCCAGAACTGGTCAGAACTTGCTGAAACTCACCTCTGAGTAAGTGACACTCACAACTTTGAATGGGCTAATTTAAGGTTGGAAAAGTCAAGGCTTTGACCTATTGAAGAAGGACGGCATGTTATTTCAGAACTCCCTTCCTGATTTGAGGTGACTTTTAAGTGAGAAGTAGGCTGGTAGACTGATAAAACAGAGGAAATGTGAGAGGTGAATCCCAGGATTGATGAGGGAGTGTCAAGATCTCTTGGTGTCCAGGAGAAAGGCTGCTCCAAAGCCAGTAAGCTATCCACAACATAAAAAGACCAAAATACTTGGCGTGTGACAAGATAATGGTTATGCTCAAGTCTTTGGGGTAGGCTCCACTGCGGTCAAAAGATTCTAGAAACAAAAAGCTAGAGATAGAAAGAGGTTTTGTCCTTCTTTAGTAATTCATCTCAGTCACTGGAAAGGGAGAAGACTAATGGAATGACCTTCATACTGTAGAATTCTTTAGGTAGGTCACCGAACCAACAGTTGTTTATCATCCATACCCTAACTTTGATCAAAATGTTTGGTGTTATCTTCCCTGCTTTCTCTCAAAGCACCTCAAAATAACTGCATGGTCCTATCAGCTTCTATTGTCACGGAAACGGGAAATGCTATGATAAGGAAACGGACTCCTTTGAGCAATGTGTTTTGAGATGAAGAAATCGGCCTATTTTCAGTCTGTGTCACTTAGCATTTGCTCATAAATCCTTCTTGTCCCATTTCTGCATTTACTGCATTTTTTTTTAAAATATGATGTTGTGTGTCTCTGCCAGAAAATGGCAGCTACATAAAGTTTTGCTAGATTCAAAGTTACTTCCTCTGCGGGAATAAATTCCAAGGTTAAACATTGCCCCACCTCGAGTAGTGATAGATTTCACCTCTTTAGAATTTCTATTAATTAATATAATTAAATCATTTAGACTCATTTTGCATCATTGTCAGTCATTCATTGCACCCTTGAAGATGACCCTTTACTATCAAAGTAAAAACTTTATTGCAGCAATAATTTCAGTTTCTCCGTTTGCTGCTGATTTTATACCCTGTGCATAAATTACAGACACTTCATCAACGTCTCATTGTTTTTCTCTCTAACAAATCAATGACAATGATTAATTTCTGAAAACCCATAAACAAAAACAAATCTTCGAAAGGCCCTCCAACTGAGAACTTCATAGAAGGAATAAAGACATGAACATGGGCAAAAATGAATTACAGGTTGTTCTCGTTTAGCAACCAGAATTGGCACTGGCAACATGGTCATTAAGTGAAACAGGCACTTAACTATGCTTATCGTCTTACTTCGCCTTTACTTGCTTTACAGTGTTGTGAAAGTAAATTGCAAGGACTAATCACAAAAGTACTTTTTCATCATTGTCATAACAGTGAACAGTAGCTAAATGAGACAGTCGCTAAACTAGGACTAGCTAGAAAATATCTTGGCGAGATGGAGGACCGATTCAAATGTTATGACTGCCAAACACAAGAGCTCCTATATGAGTCCCATGATAGGGGAATAATGTGAATGAATGAATCACTACAGAGTTTGTTCTCTGACATTCTTCTAGGATGTTTCAGTAGAGTAGCCATTCACTGAACTGATAGCAATATAGCACTTAGACTTATATACCTCTTCACAGTGCTCTACAGCCCTCTCTAAGCGGTTTAGAGAGTCAGCATATTGCCTCCAACAATCTGGGTCCTCATTTTACCCACCACGGAAGGATGGAAGGCTGAGTCAACCTTGAGCCTGGTGAGATTTGAACTGCTGGTAGCCTGCAGAAGTAGCCTGCAGTACTGCATTCTATCCAACCACTGCACCACCACAGCTGATGGGTGGATTGTTCTTTCACTTGGCTATCACTACGTGTGTGTGTGTGTGTGTGTGTGTGTGTGTGTGTGTGTGTGTGTGTATTATCTCCGATAAGACAAGAGAACCAGGAGGAACTGGAGAGGATGTGGGAAGTAAAGGCCAAAGTGGCCCAGAGTAGTGGTAGTTAGCATTAGCAATAGCATTTAGACCTACAGTATATACCATTTCACAGTGCTTTACAGCCCTCTCTAAGTGGTTTACAGAGTCAGCATATTGCCCCCAACAATCTGGGTCCTCATTTTACCAACCTCGGAAGGATGGAAGGCTTGAGTCAACCTTGAGCCTGGTGAGATTCAAACTGCCAAATTGCAGTCAGCCGGCAGTCAGCAGAGTAGCCTGCAGTACTGCACTCTAACCACTGTGCCACCAAGGCTAGCAATAACTATAGCATTTAGGCTTACGTGCTTTACAGCAGTCCCATTGTGCTTTACAGCAGTCTCTGGGTGGTTTACAATGTAGAAGCATTATTTGGATATTGCTCCCAACAATCTGGGTCCTCGTTTTACTGACCTTGGAAGGATGAGTCAACCTTAAGCCCTGTCAGGATTGAACTCCAGGCTATGGTCAGAGTTTGCCTGCAATACTGCACTTTAACCACTGGGCTGCCAGGGTTCTAGTTAGCATTTGGGGCTGTTATTCCTAAGCTGGGAGAGTGACTCCAACAGATCCCAGGGACAACTTCAGAGCTCTGTGTCCAGAAGAGTGTAGTGTTAGGAACAGCTAAGATCCTATGCAGAACCTGCAAACTTCCAGGCCTCTGGTAGAGGACCAGAGACCCAGGAAGGCACAGTCCACCCATAAAGGAGAGAAGGGAATTCTGGGATATAAGTAAAAGAGATCCAAAGCAACAGTGGAGGACTGATGTCAATTTGATAGCAACCCATAACATATGAGCAAATTTTAATCATTTTCTCAAATATATGACAATCTGCTGAATTAACAAAAAACTCATTCCTTAATTCACAGTGAAGAGAGAAATTTGATTTAAGTCCATATATAATGCTGAAGTACTATGCCATAAAAGTTTAAAAGGGAAAAATCTAACCAAATTCAAAAGACTCCTGCCAGGCTTTATGAGCTACTTGATCCTTTTTAGAGCGAGCAATAAGAGCAGCTTGTTTAGTGTGTAGTTTTTTTTATGTACAGCCAGAAAATATGGTTACTGTCAAAGGAAAAATACTGTGGCTGCAAGGCTATGAACCAGAAAATCAGGGGATTTTTTGAAGTAACTCATGGAGCACCTGATGTTACTAGAGGTTGGAAGAAGGAACATAAGAGTTTTTGTTACACACACACACACACACACACACACACACACATGAAATATTGTGCCATTGTGCATCCATTCAAGCAATGTCCTTTGAGGAAAGTGAACACTGAGTTTATCACTTTTTTCTGTGTTTCTGCCAGTAAATGAAGGGAAATTGCACTGATTTCAATAGATGTGTTCTAACATGACTTAATCTGGAAACACAGAATTTCCCCTCGATCCAAGAAATTCAGAGCTGCTCATTTTCATAATCTGTAGTGATCCTATAAATTAAAGTAGATTATCATATAATGTCCTTATAAGACATTATTCTCAGCATATTTAGAATATGTTCTCTCTGTTTTGTATTCTTTTTATTTTCAAAATGTTATTGATCACTGTATTTCAAATAATGGATATTAAAAAATTATCTTTCAATTGTTCGATCTGGATTCACTTTGTCTTCAGGATAGTCTTCCATCAAAGAAGAAAATCTTTGATTTTATATTAATATCATCACCAAGGAGTATTATGCAAAAGTAATGCTTAGATCTGAGGTTGGAACAATTAAGATGATTGCTAGATTGCAGAAAAGAGATATAGGAAATGCAATTCTATTCTGCCATCTTGCTGGGCTTCTGAATTTTTGTAGCAAAGTATCACAGTTTGGAGTTAAACTGGAGAATCAGAATTCAATCTACCCCTTATAGCAATAACAATAGCATTTGGACATATACCGCTTCACAGTGCTTTACAAACCTCTCTAAGTGGCTTACAGTGTCAGCATATTACTCCCAACAATCTGGGTCCTCATTTTACTGACCTTGGAAGGATGGAAGCTGGTGAGGATCAAACTGCTGGCACTCAGTAAAATTAGCCTGCAATAATGAATTCTAACCACCGGGCCACCATAGCTCTTATATAGATTTAGCACTGAGAACAGATGCAGTACTTGGTCAAGAGAAGAATGTCCAACTTCTAAGAATCCCAAAGGACACTAAGACAAACCAAAGCTGATTTCCAGGAAACCCAAGTAGTGTATCTTTGATCTAAATTACTGCAGAGAAACTTTCACACAACATCAGGCAAATAAAATATATATCTTCATCCTTTAGGCACCTTTCAGGAAACATTTGCATCTAGAACAAATTTAACTTATTGTAAGTAGAATGGAAGACTAGCCATAAAAGAATTATCATTGATCTCATGAGAAAAAAAGAAGGACTGATTCTAAAGACTTTTTGTGCCCTGGATTTCATATTTTCATTCAGAACAGATTGTGTATGCAAATTGTTGTATATTCACCGGGTCTTCTTTGGAGAAATCTCAGTGAAATAAGTAAATAATGAACTTAGGAAGAAAATGTTTCTTTCCATTATCACTAAATAACCATGGAAGTAGAATTCAATAAATTCATTCTGATTTCCTGTAATTACTTTATGTTCCTTTAGTGCACTTTTAATATTTTTTTCATTCCCTCATCCAAGAGCACCTAAATGAAATAATGACAGGTTATTTACCATCTTCTTGTCAGGCACAAAGAATCAGGACTATCGGTTTAGTTGCAGCATAGACGATTTATTCAAGCCTATATACAAGAATCTGGTCAACTAAAGTTCAACACTAGATTGGCTCCAGATAAGGGTCAATGGAATTCAGGAGGGATTGGACTTGGAGCTCTTGTAGGAAATCAACAATTCTAAACTGATGACAAGTTTAACTCTGCCCCTCAACTCTGCCTGCCCTTCTCCTACAAGTCCCTTCCAGGGGTGAAATTCTCCCGGTTCGCTCTTACCTGTCGGTCGCCGTAGAGCTGGTCGCCAAGGTAGCGCGAGGCGCTGCCCACCTGCCTGGACACCGCCATTTGGGTTCTTTTACCCTCTGCAAATGCACAGAACGCTTTGCGCATGCACAGAGGGTAAAAGAATCCAAATGGCGGCATCCGGGCGGCATCCGGGCGGGTGGGCAGCACCTCGCGCTACCTTGGCAACCGGCTCTACGGCGACCGTCAGGTAAGAGCGAACCGGGAGCATTTCACCCCTGGTCCCTTCCTTTCAGGTTGCAGTGAATCCAATTTAAAAGTCTCACGTTTTAATGCCCAATGTTTTAAAAAAAGAACTACATTCATTTTTTTTAACATAAGAATCCACTGCATAATTTTCCTCCAGAAAATTTTGTTGTCTTGTCAGAAATCTTGGCTTTGGGTCAGAACTCATAGTTATGTTTATTCCTGATAGATTATGTGGTGCCAGAAATGAAGTATCTGTATTTGACTCCTGTCTTTCTCTTTCTAGTCCCAGTTTCCTATTTATTTGCTACTTCCTTTCATGGCCACAAGCATTAGACAAGTCATAATGCTAATGCCACTGACTACATTGTTTATTTCCAGCCAAAACTGAGATTATATAACCTAATCAGAAACAAAAGATTTTCATTTGGGAAAAAAAATACACTGAAAAATTGTATGGATGAGGAAACCTTCATTTGGAGTGTCCTGAATATTAAATTCATAGCAAGCATTCAGCCAGCTTAGCAATACAGTTGCTATAATAAGTCTACTCAGAAATTTTAACATATTTCCTTTCTTTAGCATTATTTGGGGGAAATAATTAGGTTCCAGTTAGTCATCTTCAACCTGTTACCCTCTCTCTCTCTCTTTTTCATGCTCTCATAAATAAATTGATTATAGGATGATTTTTTTTCTATCAATCATTTACAAAATCAATTATTTAGCAATTATTTCACAGAAATACATTTGGAATTCACATTGAAGAAAATGGGCACTGAAGTAGCCATTATAGGCAGCAAAAGAAAATGTTTTTGGCTTACACAACAGAGGCAGGGAAGACCATTATAAGTAATAGTCTAAAGTGCTGAGGAATAAGGCTTTTCCTCTGCATCAATAAAGGATGATCAAATGCTAGATCACAGGCTGAATTCGACCTCAAAAGGCAGTTTTATAGAGCCTATTGATCCTACTAAATTTTAATCAATGCATGGTAAAATCTTTGCCCATGTTATCACTCTGGAGATAGCTGAGGCAGCAGTAGCATAGGGCATATATCAAGAATTCAGTAGTTGACTTACTGTAATGTCAACCACAGCACAAATGATGTAATTTTCCATGTGTGAGTGTGTGTGTGTTTGTGGGTGTGTGTATGTGTATGTGTAAAGAACTCTAATTAATAAATATTTAGAGGGATACAACCAAACATGATTACTCTGGGAATGTCAACAATACGTAATAAGACTGAATGATGAAGTTAACACATCTTTCATTTATTTATATCCTGCCTTTATTATATTTATAAATAACTCAAGGCAGTTGGCATACCTAATAATCCTACCTCCTCCTGTTTTCCCCATAACCCTGTGAAGTGAGTTGAGCTGAAAGAATGGGACTGGGTCAAGGTCACCCAGATGGCTTTCATGGCTAAGGCGGGACTAGAACTCACTGTCTCCTGGTTTCTAACCTGGTAGCTTCACCACTAGACAAAACTGGCACATGACACAAATGCCAAAGAACAGAGCTTGTCCTGTGAAATCATGACACAAAGTCATTGTTTTGACATCATTTTAGCTAGCAGCAAATACTTCTGGTAGAAGTCCTTTTTCTACCAACTCATCTTTCAAAACTACATTAGGCTATGCATTTGGAGGCAGCCAAGCCTGTGGATCTGATTTCTCTTGGCTGAGTACCTATTCAGGGTTACAGATCTTTTAAACTGCTGCTTTGCTGAGATGGTCCTGCATCTTCATATCTTGGGTTTTTCTCCTTGTTTTTTTTTTTTTTTACGTCAAGCTGCTTAGACATTGATAGCTTTTTCTTAGAGAACTGTTTTGTTCTAAATAGCAGTGCCAGGTTTCACCCAGACTTATACTTAGAAGGCTTGAACAGAGAGATTCACAGACACAGAAGTAAGATATTACTAAGATACCAGAAAAGTCATTATTATTAAAAAAAAAAAAAAGATCAGGACCTGTAAATTGTAAGACATAAGCCAATATTTCTTGAGCACCTTTAAGACAAGTGTGGACTTCAACTACCAGAATACTGGCATGCTTCTGGGAAATTCTGGGAGTTGAAATCAATACTTCTTTCAATTGCCAAGACTGAGGGGCACTGACTTAAACCATAGCTCTCTGTCAGGGTTCAACTCTTATGTCTCTGCTACTCTGCCAGGGAGCTGTATCAGGCTAAGGGCTGTTTATTTTGGGGTGACAGTGTGGTTGACACACATGCATTCTTATAGGAAGAGGTCAGTCTGGCCTTAGGTCCTTTATTTCATACCTTGCACAATTTATCCCTGACATATACTGTACAAAATTTACCATTAGGTCAATGGAACATTCAGGAGCCCTTTGAAATGTTTAATATCTCCTCTGGATCACAACAATCCAGTTAATTCCCATTCGGCTTTTCGTTCAGAAAGTTAACTTATGGAAAACCAGTGGACCATTCCTGGAAACAGAGGTTCAATGACTGAGGTGAGCCAGGCTTAAAGGCTAACAGTTCTTTATTTCTAACAGTAAATGGCTAACAGGTTGCCAAACGCGGCAGCTAACACGCGCGTTCCCTCAGCTGAAGGCAACAGCTGAGGTCCTGTTGACAGCTCCTTTTATACTGAGCTGTCAAACAGGTAGCCAATCAGGAACGAGTATAGCGCCCCCTGTTGAGGGCTATTGATCCTGGTAACCACAAGGGGCTTCCTGCATAGTTTCTTGCATAGACCCTGTCTCCCTTTGTGAACCCCCTTAACTCTCTGGCAGATTCTAAGGGTTTCTCTGGGGCGTGATCAGGGTGCAATCGGTCTAAGATGGTTCTAATTCTGCGGCCCATTAACAGTTCGGCCGGGCTCATGTTAGTTGATGGGCAGGGTGTTGCGTGCTGAATTAACATATATTTATCGATCTTTGATTGCCAATCCCCTATGCCCAGTTTACTTAATGCGACCTTAACTGATCTTAACTCTTCTTTCAACCATTCCATTCCCCGCAGGATGGAATGGAGCCACCAGTGCGTGACGGATGCCCAGGCCCACTAAAAATGTTGCGAATGGTGCGGCAGTGAATTGTGGTCCGTTATCTGAGACCAATAGGTCCGGCAACCCATGGGTTGCAAACAACTTTCTAAGGGCTCTAATCATGGCTTCAGAGGTTGTAGAAGGCATTAGCACCACTTCCACCCACTTTGAGAAGGCATCCACCACTATTAAAAATGTTTGCCCCTTATAGGGGCCAGCGAAGTCAATGTGGAGTCGTGACCAAGGAGCCCTTGGGTGCTCCCAGTTCTGCACTGGGGCCTTTGGGGGCAACGGCCTGGACTCCTGGCATAATCTGCAATCAGAAACCCAGTGTGCAATATCCAAATCCATGTTGGGCCACCACATATAGCTTCAGCCCAATGCTTTCATACATACAATGCCAGGGTGGCCGTCATTCAAAATGGACAATACTTCATTCCTCAAGGGGCCTGGAATGACTACCCTGGCACCCCAGAGGAGGCAACCCTGCTGGGTAGACAGTTCATGCTGCCATAATTTGTAGGGATGGTATTCTTGGTCTACCAATCCTGGCCACCCCCTTCTCACCCAATCCAATACTTTTGATGGTACTTTGTCCTTAGCTGTAAACTTTGCAACATTGGCGGCTGTGATTGGGAGTTGCAACGTATCGATGAGTAGGATAGTTGATGCCAGGGCTGGGTCTTCCACAGGAATGGGAAGCAGGCAGCGGCTTAGTGCATCGGCATGGCAGAGGTTCTTTCCTGGTTGGTGTGAGAGCATGTAGTTATAAGCAGCGAGGAACACAGTCCATCTGGTTAGCCGAGGCGATAGGATCTGTGAGGTTTGTTTGTCCTCAGCAATGATTCCTAATAGGGGCTTGTGATCAGTTACAAGGTAGAAATGACGCCCATATAAATATTCGTGAAATCTTTTAACACCTGCCACGATAGCCAATGTCTCTTTATCTAACTGGCTACTGTATAATTGCATTCTGCGGGAAACAGCATTCTAGAGAAGAAAGCTATAGGTGCTTCAAGTCCAGAGGGCAGTTGGTGACTAAGTACGGCTCCTATTCCATAAGGTGAAGTGTCACAAGCTAACACTAGGGGCGAATCTTCTCTATACTGAATGAGGACGCTGTTAGAAGTTAGCAAACTTTTGACAACTTTAAAAGCTGTTGCTTCCGTATTGCCCCATGACCATTTTGCTGATCGATGTAGCAGGCGGTGTAGGGGCTCAGCTAAGGATGCCTTGTGGGGTAGGAATATATTATAAAAGTTCAGCAACACCAGGAACGTTTGTAGCTCTACTTTATTCTTTGGTGTCGGTGCTTGCTGAATTGCTTGAACTTTTGTGGGGTGCAGACCAGCCTCGTCCACAAGATAGCCTAAAAACTCCACTCTTGGCAACGCAATGTGACATTTGGATTTCTTTAGCTTCAGCCCGGCATCTTGCAGTCGGTTAAGAATTGTGCGAAGGCAGCACATTAGGTTGGCATGGGTGACTGCTGACACCAGGACATAGTCAAAATAAGGGACGACGCCTGGGATGCCTTGCAATAACCTCTCTATTAAATTTTGGAATATGCCTGGGGCACAACTGA
The DNA here is from genome assembly GCA_003457575.1 of Thermophis baileyi. NCBI lineage: Eukaryota > Metazoa > Chordata > Lepidosauria > Squamata > Dipsadidae > Thermophis > Thermophis baileyi. The sequence goes on along the minus strand of QLTV01000770.1, from coordinate 797,863 downwards.
CCCCAAATTGGAGCCAGCAGCATTTAAAAGCCCCTCTGTGGGTGACTATGGTCTGGGCTTCTGCCGTGGCTTCATCTATGGGTAGCTGTTGATAAGCTTGAGCTAAGTCAAGCTTTGCAAATACCTTCCCATTCCCAAGGGAGTGCAGGAGGTGCTGCATCATGGGGACAGGGTATGCACTTTGTTGTAATGCACGATTAATTGTGCATTTATAATCAGCACATATCCTCACTGACCCATCTGCTTTTAAGGGGGTGACAATGGGGGTTTCCCATCTAGCGTGGTCTATTGGCTCTAATATACCCTGCACTATTAACTTATCAATTTCTGCATCTACTTTCGGCTGGAGTGCAAATGGCACTCACCACGGCTTGAGACGTCGGGGAGCTACTTGGGGGTCCAAGTTAAAGGATATAGGTGTCCCCTTGTAACTGGCCAGGGATTCCTCAAATACCCTGGGGAACTCGTTGGCCAGCATGTCCATTTCGGGGCTGCTATTGATGTGGTCGATCCCCTTAATTCTCAATCCCAAAGACTCAAACCAATCTAAGCCTAATAAACTTGGCCGCTGTCCATTTACTATAATTAACAGTAACTTTCCCTTAAACTGCTTAAATGACACCCGGAATTTGTAGCTTCCCAGAACTGGAATAGCGTTTCCTTGAAAATCTCTCAGTTTGAGCACGCAGGGTTTCAGCCAGCTTTTAGATCTCTTAGGCACTATTTTCTTAATTGAACTCCAGGAAAGGATAGACACGGATGACCCAGTGTCAATTTCCATAGTGCAAGGAGTTCCCTCAATGCTAACTGTTAGGAATATCTTGTCTTTTATTGTGTGGGCAATTTGATCTACCACTGTTTCCATTGGGTCTCTTACTACCGAGAAACAGTCCTCGCCTTGTCTATATCGCCTGCGGGTCTGCCTCTTCCTATAATTCTGGTCTAATTGTGGGCTATCTCCTTGCACTCCCCGGCAAACCCTTGCTATGTGGCCTCTCTCTCCGCACCTAAGACAGGTCGCGGTTTTAAATCTGCAGTCTGCCCTAGCGTGCTTCCCACCGCAACAGTTAGTAGGTACAAATTTGGGCTTACCCTGCCGACCCTTGCCTTGCCCGGCCTTTAGAAGGTGAACTTCGTCATCTTCGTCTGGTGTGTTTTCTGGGCTGACTTCTTCGTAGTGGTTGTCGAAGGGCTTTCCCGTGGGTTGCGGGTTGGATTTGTTTTGAATTTCTTCTGTAGACTTGTTTGACAGTGCGATTGCTCTGGCCTTGTCCAGTGCTGTCTTGAGCGTCAGTTTGATCTTGGCCAGGAGGCGGCACTGTATGTGGAGATCTCTGACACCGGAGACTATTTGGTCTAGGAGAACTTCATCAAGGTCTCGGAATTCACAGTATAGGGCAGCTGCCCTGAGGGCTGCCACATAGTCATTAATTGACTCACTCTATAATTAGCTCCATCTGTGAAATGCATAGCGGCGGGCTATCTGGGACGGGGCTGGCATGTAGTGATTCTTCAGCTCAGCCATTAAAGTGTCCCAGGGTACTTCGTGCACTGCTTGAGGTGTGAGAAGTGTGCTGGCAATGTTAAACATTTCCGTGCCACATAAGTTTAAAAAACATGCTGTTTTTTGGCTACTTGATAGCCCAGTATAGTCATTTGCCACAAGGAAACATTCAAAACGATAGATGTACGATTCCCACATCTCCGCGGTGCTATTGAAAACTGCTAACGTGGTCATGGACGACATTTCTGAAGTGACTTGTCAACTGTCTCTGAGGGAATAATTATTTTGACTTCACGTCGACAACTCCCTTTACAGTGATGGTCAGCTCTTTAGTGACTCAGCTCATAGTCAGTGATCAGCTTCAGCTCTCTGGTGCCTCAGTGCAAAGATCCCACCTTCGTCGCCAGTGTTCTATTCTCAGAACAGAGGGTCAATGACTGAGGCAAGCCAGGCCTAAAGGCTAACAGTTCTATATTTCTAACAGTAAATGGCTAACAGGTTGCCAAACGTGGCAGCTAACACGCATGTTCCCTCAGCTGAAGGCAACAGCTGAGGTCCTGTTGACAGCTCCTTTTATACTGAGCTGTCAAACAGGTAGCCAATCAGGAATGAGTATAGCACCCCCTGTTGAGGTCAGACCTGAGGACCTGAGCAGTTTCTGACACTTATAGCATATCCAAATGTATTATTTAAAGTGCTCCTGTCCTGTGTTCAAGCAAGTTTAAGTCTAAACTATTTTAAGAAAACATGTTCAGCTTGCAGATATTCAGTCCAGATTCCAGGTAACCATGTCCTCCCATTGGACAATTCTCCTGCAGCATTAACCCACTTTCTCTTCCAGGAAAACAATGGGCAATCATTGTCCTTCCTACGGTCATTCTCCCTGGAGATGTATACTTTTATGTGTGTTGTGTCTATATATGTATTTGATGTTTTGAGTTTGTGGAAATAAATTTAACTTCATTTAACTGAAAACATCAAATTGCTGATTTAGTCTGGCACACACAAAAGCCACCTTTAAAATTTAAAAAAAAATTCCTTCCTTGCCAACCCTTTTGCACTCTAATGAATCCTTGACTGTATCTTTATTACAGGTAGTCCTCGATTTAAGACCACAATCGGACTTGGAATTTTGGTTGTAAGTTGGGGTGCTTGTTAAGCAGATCACCATGTGAGCTGACTCAATTTGATGAGTGTTTTTACAATGGTTGTAAAGTGAGTCATTGGGGGTCTTTAAGTGAACCACATGGTTCAGTTAATCAACCATGTGGTCATTAAGCAAATCCAGAATATCCAATAGGTGTTTCTTGCTGTTTTCTGCTAGAATACAGCAAAAACCATCACAAATTATAATTACTGTACATGACTGCTATATTCAGACATATATGTGAGCCAGTTGTCAACTGATTAAAATGCAGCCATGTGTCTGCAGAGGTTGAGAGGTGGAGCACATTTTATGACAACTGGAAGTACTTTACAGACAGTAAAGTACCCTTTCCAAGGCTGTCATAACCTTGAACGGTCATTAAGTGAGGACTTTAAGTGAGAACAACCTGTAGTTGTCCTAAAATAGGAATACTTTGGCTCTTACATGAGAGGTTGCTAGTTAAAAGCTTATCAGAATGTTTTACAAACTATTTTTTTTTATTTCTTTCAGCTACCTAGTTAACCTTCCCTACCTAGCTTAGAGCTATTTAAAAATCAAGTAAGTACAGGATCACAGAACTTCATCATTTTTCCTCAAGCGACTGGAGAAACGATGAAACGCTAGAACTGAGTGCTATGGTTTTAATGCCCTTGGCTACCAATGGAAAGCTGGAATCCTGCAAAAGTAGTAGCGGCAATAGTTACGGTTGTTGTTCTTGTTCTTGTTATCTAAACAGCTCTCATCTAGCTAGGGAAAGCTAGCTAGGCCAGCTATCTAATTAGCTGAAAGAAAATAAAAAAAAATAGTTTTAAAACATCCACAACCTTTTACATACCAGGCAAAAATTCTTTGCCACTAAGCTATTTTAATTGTAATGGTAATGATGCTGTCTTAAAACCTCTTAGATAGGGTCAATTACTGCTCCAGCTGAGAGGAGAGTATTCCTTTCTCTGTGAAGGAGAGAATGCTGGTTTTATCTTATAAGGAATTAAAGTACTTCAGCAAAAGTGGACAAGAGCACTTGAGATGACAGAAGAGGGGGGGGAATTACTTTCTCTCTGCAGCAGAAAAATGCACTTGGAAGTCAGATTTGTGATGGGAAGAAATGAGTAAATGAGTAATTTGTTTCTGTCTTCAAAAAAGGGTTGCTATCCTTGTAATGTGATGATTAGGGCCAGGCAGAGGTGGGATTCAGCAGGTTCTGACCAGTTCTGGAGAACCGGTAGCGGAAATTTTGAGTAGTTCGGAGAACCGGTAAATACCACCTCTGACTGGCCCTGCCCCCATTTATTCTCTGCCTCCCGAGTCCCAGCTGATCGGGAGGAAATTGGGATTTTGCAGTAACCTTCCCCTGGAGTGGGGAGGGAATGGAGATTTTACAGTATCCTTCCCCTGGAGTGGGGAGGGAATGGAGATTTTACAGTATCCTTCCCCTGCCACGCCCACCAAGCCAAGCCCATCAAGCCAAGCCACGCCCACCACGTCTGCTAACCTAACTCCACTTTAATGCTTCCTCTTTTTTACACATTGCTACGTTTTACCCAGCTACCTTACTACCAATATCGTTAGCTAAGAATTTCCAGTTGCCAAAAAGAAAACATTTTGGATTTTTTGTTTCTTACTTTGTTTTGTTGCTGTTGTCGTTTTGTACTTCCTGCTTGAGTTTTACTTATGCTTGATCACCATACACCTTACGTGTGTTGTTGAAGACAAGGATAATAAACATGGTAAGCAAATGACTGCTTTGCATCTGCTTCACCAAAATACTGATTTGAGATCACATGAATTACTGTAATTTCTTAGGGACCTTAAGATTGATGTGGTATGTAATTTAAATAAATGGGGAATGGATCAAGAATGCTTCTCTTAGTGTTCAGAAGTATCTCCTTTGGTCTAGAACAGCGTTTGACTCTTTTGAAGAGTATCCTTTCCCTTCTCCCTTAGCCTTAATAGAAGTCACTTTATTCTTACCTGTTTTTCAATGTCTTTTTCAACATACTGATACCCAACGAATGTACACTTGCAGCCTAAAATTGTGATCCTGAGCAATGATCAATGATCAATTACCATAGCTGGTGTGTCATGATCCCATTGGATTCAGGTTTGGAGAAGGAGGATGTTGTGACCCAGTGTGGCAAACCCCCAGAAAGCGACACACACACACTGTTATTTAAACAAAAAGGCTTTAATACTAATAACTGCTTAGTATTAAAGTGAATACTAATTCTTTGCCAAAGTGTTTGTTTTCAAGCACAGAACACTTTGGCCGGGATTCCAAATATGAAAGACACAAGCAGGTCATTAAGTCCATCAAATACAATTACTTGCTGGAGTTGGCCAAGAGCCCGGACTGGATTCAATCCAACTGATAGGAACGAAGTTCAAACAGCAGCCAAGATGAATACAAACAAATTTGAGGAGGTGCAGATGGCCCTGATTGCGCATCGTTCTCTGGCCCTGCTTCCTCTTCGGTCTCGGATTCCGGTGCCGGCGCTACAGACTGCTCTTGCCACCCTATGGACTGTTCCTGTTCGTCCGGATCCATGAGCAGCTGCATGGGACGGGGGCAAGCCACAACAGAGGAAGAGTTGGAACCGGAACTGTCTGACGAGATGGCACGTCTCTCCTGGAACATTTGGAGAGGCCAGGGACTGGGGACAATGCTGTCCCAGGCCCCTCAGGCATTGGGTTGTCTTAAGCAGAGGATGGGGGAGGTTGTCTTTGTCAGGAACAATTGTTTGCTTTGGCATGCACTCCCCTGGCCTTGGAAAAAACTCAGCCTTGACTCCTGTTTTTGCTCTATGGACTTGCCTTTGCCTTGTGGACCTGCCTTTGCCTCATTGACTTACCTTGCCTTGTGGACCGTCACTCTGAACCTTGCCCTGTGAGCTCACACCTTGTCTTTGGACTTCCTCTCTACCTTTGCGAATTGGTTTTGTTGCTTACTGGCTTTTGTTTGTGGAACTATAGGTGGCTGCCTTCAGGGAAGTTTGGGGTAGAGCCTTACCAGCCATTGTAGGGCCATTTGTTGTGGAATTAGCAAAGTAATCAAGGACTCTATCAAAGCCTGCCTCTGCCTAGGTGACCTGGGTCATAACATGGTGGGAATTTAGTAGGTAACACAACTTACAGTCATTGCTTTCAAAGAGACTGCAAGAGAAAAAGGAAATGCGATAAAGTTGGACTTGGCTATAACTCTGCATGAAATATAGCTGTGAATTGCAAATAGGACAATCTGAAAGTGCACAGGGGGCACGCAACTGCACACAAGACAAAGTTATAGAAAAGTTCCCCTGGTAGAAAGTAGATTGTATACAGGCTAAGTACAAAAGCATGATTGTTGAAATACTATCTATAAATTTTATTAGAAATGTTTTTCCTAGGATTCTGACTGATTGGCAGACCTACTTTTGCCACCCCAAGTATCAACATAGAATCCAAGAAGCATAGAAAAATGGGCCAATTACACATCCTGGCTTAGTTATTCTCCCACTGATGCTTTCTTCCAGGAGATGAAAGATCACGAGGGGCAGAAATCCAACAGATGCTGTTTGTCTCTCGATTGGATTTCTCGCTGGAAGAAGCTCCATGCAACTATTTTTTTAAAAAAACACAATCAGCTCCTTGGCCAGGAAAAAAAGAGAGAGAAGCCTATTATATAAACCAGCCAGGTGAAATCCCCCCCTCCCCAAAAAATTGACTGCTTAATTCCTTCTGCTCCATTGCTAACCAGAGCTTACAAATACTTGCTGCGATGTACATGAAATGATCTTTCAGTAAAGGTCAACTCAGGAACAGAGACTAGCTTTCCCAAGATTCTTGTTTTTGTTTGAGGGCTCTGTGTGTGTGTGTGTGTGTGTGTGTGTGTGTGTGTGTGTGTGTGTATCTCCCTTCCTTCATGCTGCTTTGAAGAGGATTCACCTGCCCTGACAGTTGTAAATTGGGCGATGTGTACTGTGATCTTTTTTTTGTTTGGGGGCTCTGTGTGTGTGTGTGTGTGTGTGTGTGTGTGTGTGTGTGTGTGTGTATCTCCCTTCCTTCATGCTGCTTTGAAGAGGATTCACCTGCCCTGACAGTTGTAAATTGGGCGATGTGTACTGTGATTAGGTTTCTGAAGGGGGCTTGTTTTTCCGATTGTCGTCTGATCACCTTCCCCATCTACTTTTTAGCTGCTCGGCAAGGAGTCTTTGATGGATAAATGGCCTTATAAATAAATGATTGTTACCTTAAATAAATGATCAGGCTGCCTTTCCCTTAAACCCAGTGATGGTTGCTGCTCTTACTCGCTGCGGCCTGCTTCTGGATGCTTTTTGCTTTGCAGATGGAGCTTCTACCTGAGACTCCTCTGCTGTTAAAAGAGAGGCCTATATGAATAATCATCCACACTTCAGCTCAAAGGCAGCAGCTCTTTGCCACAAAGAGTTAAGAGCTTCTTTCTCCCGGGCTGCTGGCTGCATTCATTGATTCCCTAAGCCAAGCCTCTTTGCTTTTTCGATGAAAAGCCGTTCCTTCTTTTACTTAAAAATACACTTGGAAAAAGATGTCTTCTCCAACATTTACAGCGTTCACTTTATACCTCAGCAGGGTATGGAACGACCAGCTGTGCCTTGCAAGTTTCCTTATGGATAATGTACATGCATTTACATGGATGTATCCGGGCAGCAATTTAGACTTCATCACTATGTGAGCAAGAGGCACCATATTCCACCATTGTTTTATAGGCCTTTATTTTAGTTAAGCCATTAACTGTTTACTGGAAACATAGCTGATTTTTAAGTATATCATCAAATTTCCTTAAGGATATATATGTCCCTGGTGTCTTAAAATACACAATGTTTATCTTTAAACTATTACCTGAGCCAAAACACTAATATTCTCTCTCTCTCTCTCTCTCTCTCTCTCTCTCTCTCTCTCTCTCTCTCTCTCTCTCTCTCTCTCACACCCACACACACACACACACACACACACACTCAGTAAAAGAGGAAGAAAAGAAATAAAAAAAGAAGACAGCATCAGTCCAGTAACAATTTTCCATGTTACAAGGGCTCATCCAAATGAACCACAATGAAGACAAGCTGAACTCTACGCAATTCTACTCTTCCTAAACTAATATATGCTTAATCATTTATGTCTCAGTTTGACTGATATTTATGAACAAATTGCCTAATGAAATACAATCTTCTCTCCCCACTCATAACATCATCTTGTGACACTTTTATGAATGTATATTTTCCAGAGTGAGATTTATAAAAGAAAAAAAATATGTTTCCTGTTCCAGTTATTTCCCAGAAATCTGCCCAACAAGAAATTTGTGATTCAAGCACTTCTCATTTTACGTACTTCCTAGCTCTGAATTCCATTGACATGGGGGTCACAAGGATTAAAATTTGTATAACAAACATAAAACGTTTTATGTCAGAGCGGCTGTTGGCTTTTTCTTAGATATTTTATTCATTATTATTCTCATCAAACTAAATTGTGCAGATTGTGCTTTCTCTGTCATGTAGACCTGGTTATTACTGGTAGGTTCAAATTACTTCCTTCCTGTACTTTACTGAATATAAGAATAATTTACTTGTGAGTATTCAGCTTGTTTTGATTCTTGTAAAGCCATGCCAGTAGAAGTTTCTAAATTTTATCATGTACTTCACAGACACATCTGCTTTTTCTTTCTTCTTCCTTTCTTCCTTCCTTTCTTCTTTTCTTTCTTTCTTTCTTTCTTTCTTTCTTTCTTTCTTTCTTTCTTTCTTTCTTTCTTTCTTTCTTTCTTTCTTTCTCTTTCTTTCTTTTTGATGCAGTTATTAAAAACTGACTCTGAACAGGTATACATACTTTTCATCAACTGTGTTAGTCTCCCCCCCCCCTGTGTGGCTTCTGTTCATTTAACAAACACTGTGCATCAGTTGTGACAATAGGATTCATTCCACCAAGTCTTTATAATTCTATGAAATCATATTTGCTTTCCTCTAGCACTAGTTAAGGCTCATTTTGTTTATAATCTGAGCACTGGTAAAGAAACAATGAAGGGATGACTTTTACAACCAGTTATTTTTTTAAATATTCATTGTTTAGGATTCAGTACTTTGACATTCCTATGTTATTTATACTGTATAAAGCTTAATCAGAAATGCTTGTTTCTAGTTCCCCACCTTCCCACAGAATTTATACTAAAGCCCTATAAAGCAAGTTCACTGTGAAAACCATGTTTGCCAAGTTTTATAATGTCCTATGCAAACAGTTTATCACCTAAGTCTGACCATCATCCACAAACCAATTTTTCCTCCTCCTCCTCCTCCTCCTCCTCCTCCTCCTCCTCCTCCTCCTCCCTCTTCTCAACCTTCTTTCATATAATGGAAGAATGGATGAGATCATCACAACCCAAAAATTCTTACTCCCCATTTCTAGATCTTTAAAATTTATAATGATATTGTTCTTTGCCTTTTTATTTGTACTGGATTAATTGAAATGGGTAATGGCCAATAGCTTGGACAACTTTTGATAGTTGTTCTATAATATCCCCCCATTTTACCATCTTACAGAAAAAGGCTTACTTTAAGAACTAAAATGATTAGAGATAGATAATTCGAAATATACTTTTTGTTGGCATGCATGAATGACAATGATCACAGGACTGCTTGCTAAAGAACTGCAGAAGACACTCCAGCAAAACAATTATAGAGGTCTACTCAATTCGATGCCTTAGAAATAGTTAATACATTCTGTTAAGTTTATTATTAAGAAGTGTGTAGCTTAGTGCTGAGACCATGGAGTGAAGACAGATAACAAACACCAAACAGCTGTCCTTCCTTCAGAGTGTGAACAAAATTGTGTGAAAGAATGTGGATACACTGATGTTTATTAAACATGTTGATAATATCTAACAGGGCAGAATTCTAATAGTGTCAAAAGCAACTCTAATAGTTTATCAAAAGCATTCTGGTGTAAGGGTCAGACTGTAATTTATCATATTGCTTTATTTTTCTTTCCATAGTAGAACAAACCAAGCATATATAATTTGTAGCCTTGCTTTGCTCAGGGCTCTTCTGCAGTTCCTTATCAAAGACCCCAGTCATCAATGTACTTTGAGCATGCCAATAAAAGCATATTTTGATCTTCAGTTGCTTTGGTTTTTTATTAAAAATGAACTTTTTTCTCACAACAGTTTAGTGTAGTTGGCAGAATCAGAAGGCCAAGGGCAAGACAGTCTACTGCATGCATAATACCTCTGCCCAGGGGTGGGTTCCTCCCGGTTCGTACTGGGTCGCCCGAACCGGTAGCGAGGCACTGGTGATGTCATGATGGCGTCGTGGACCCGCCTTGGTCGGTGCCGGTCCGTGGGCGCCGCCATTTTTTTCCGGGAATTTTTGGCGGCTTTTTTTCGTTTTGGGCTGTTTGTGCTCTGCTGCTGCTTTGGAAAGGGCCCTCCCACCCGCCCCTGGGTGAAGGCTGTCCTTTATTCTTCGCCCGAAGCACAGCTGATCAGCTCCTCAGCTGTATTTCGGGCAGATTATAGTCACTGAGCATGCGCGGACACAGAATTGCACAGGGGGAGCGCGCGTGCGCGTAACCCTAAGCCACGCCCACAGAGTGGTAGCGGAAATTTTCAGAACCCACCCCTGCCTCTGCCATTTTTGCAGGTTCATAGTCCCTGTTCTGTGCCCTTCTTCCTCTCTGATCCCTTTGGAGACACACATTAGAGTTGCTGGAATTTTCTTGGGTGTCAGGGACTCTGCAGGAGTAAACCTGTGGATATTGGTATTTAGACATCAGCTGGAGTGAGTTTAAGGAAAACCACTCTGCTGCTGATTCAGCAAGAGCAGGGGTGGACAACTATGGCCCCTTTATGACCCGTGGACTTCAACTCCCAGAATTCCTGAGCCAGACATCTAGCTCAGCAAGGACTTTGGAAGATAAAAGGATTCCTGAAATCCGCTCACTCTTTGAGTTGCCTTTGGATCCAGACTTGGCAGCTTCCATCCCTCTGGGTAGTATCTGCCAGCCTAGGATGTGGATGAATGCCTGTGTGTGTGAGAGAGAAAGAGCAAATGGACATTGTAACAAGTTTTGCTATTATTTTAAATTCACCGTGTCTCCATGAATTCCAAAAAACCCTGTTGAGCCTCAAAGTTTGGTTGGAAGTGGTTTGAGTGTGGGCTGTGTTGACCAGGATTGTGAATTTGTAAGTGAATGACCATAAGCCAAACCAGGTAGCGCGTGCAACATCAGCTGTATGTATTAGTGCACAGAAGCAAATAATGAATGGAACAGGAAGAAGAGGATGTATGGAAGATTTGTGTTGTTTGTTGTCGGTCCTTCCTCCTTGTTGATTGAGGTTTGTGGTGTCTCCATATGAATTAACCTTCCACATTATTTAGCAGGAAACAACAATGGGTGAAATTTTGTTCTATTTAGTTTCAGTAAAAAAGATGGATATAAATGTGCCTTGTGAGAAACACAGGATATAAATCTAAGAAATACATAAAAATAATATTAGATACATGTTGAACTGATTAATAAAAAGAAATGATGTTATATTCTCCCTTGAGAAATTTGCATATGCAGCAACTGATGTGAATGCCAAAATGAAATAAGACACATCTTTGTTGCATCCTAATATTTATCAATACTCTAAGGAACAATATGACAGGTCTTAGGCTATAGGATAAAATATAGATTCATCCAGGGTTTTGCTAATTCAAAATGTTTGTTTGTTTGAGTTTGGCTTAGTGTATCAAAGGGGATACCATTTCTTACACTTCCAGTTGGGGAAATTTACTTTTTGTAAATTGTAGTATTGTCCGTGGCATGGCATGGTCTATGGCAGATGCAACATTGCAACATAGACCAATGGAACAACAGAATCTTCCATTGTTCTGTGGAATACCCCATTCCTAAATTGCCAGATTTTACACATCGTGATTAAGTAGATAAACTGGGCCAAGGGAGTTTCATGCATATAACACAGGGGTGAAGTCCAGCAGGTTCTGACAGGTTCTGGAGAACTGGTAGCGGAAATTTTGAGTAGTTCGGAGAACCAGCAAATAACACCTCTGGCTGGCCCCAGAGTGGGGTGGGAATGGAGATTTTGCAATATCCTTCCCCTGGAGTGGGGTGGGAATGGAGATTTTGCAGTATCCTTCCCCTGCCACACCCACTAAGCCACGCCCACCAAGCCACACCACGCCCACCAAGCCACACCCACAGAACTGGTAGTATATAATGTCAATAAATACAAGTAAAAAAAGGTAACCCATATGACACCCCCCCCTTTCTTCTTCTTTCACCACTACAATAAATACATTTATTTGGGTCAATTGAATGCATAATGGTAGAATGATGATGAAGAAGATAATGATGATGATGATGATGTCAAGAACAATTTGGATCTTGTCTTCTTAAAATTCAGTGATCTTGCCAGGATTCTCAATGACAAAGTTAGAGGGAGCAAAAGATTGAGTGCAATTTTTAGCTTCTCTGCTTAAATCAAGCTGCTTTAAACTGGGCTGCTTAAAATAAACCTCACATCTCAGGTCTTAAAATGTTTTATTGTAGTCATTTTTTCCCCCTTTGCAGAAGATTGCAGGATAGACATATGAACAAACAGCACGAAAGCAACCCAGTGCCTTGGCCATGTGGAGATGCAGGCTGAAGAAGATCTCTCTCTCTCTCTCTCTCTCTCTCTCTCTCTCTCTCTCTCTCTCTCTCTCTCTCTCTGTCTCTGTCTCTGTCTCTGTCTCTGTCTCTCTCTCTCTGTCTCTCTCTCTCTCTCCCTCCCTCCCTCCCTCCTTCTTTCTAGTTTTGGACAGTCTTCCAATCATATGTAAATTTTTCAAGGGCATAAGAATGGAGTTGGAAGCCAGGGGGATTAACAACAACAAAAATCCATTTAAGGGATTTATGATGCAAGATGACAATGCTAACATTCCCTGAATAGTTTTACTGTAGTTATAACAAATGAAAACAAGGCTGTGCAGCTGTTCAGTACTAATAACGCTACTTCATCAGTCAAGATGAGGTCTCAGCATTTGTTCTGCTCATACAAAATAAAACCCCTAGCAACGAAAAAAAAAAGTTTCAGGTACTTCCTTCCTGCAGAGTCTCTTAAACTATAATAATAGAGAGAAGGTGTAGGATGTAAATTCAAACAATGTCTTACACACACACACATATGCACACAATGGAGGATTTAGAAAGATGCTAAGAGATTAAAAAAAAGAAACAAGAACAGCCTCAAGGCCTCAAAATGGCACTGGGAGAAAAAAATAAATTGTGTGTTGAAAAGGAAGAGTTTCCTTTAAAATGGAACCTGCATTTTTGTGCCCCAGAGGAAAGATGATACCAAAATGTGTTCTGCATTTAATTATTACACCATTTTCTATCTGAAGATTTTTTCTTCTTCTTCTTTTCCCTTCTGGTAAGATGTTCTCACCTCAATCTGCATCCTCAGTGTTAGATAGGCACGGGAATAACAGCCAAGACGAAAAGACCCGTTCAGCACTTTAATAACGGCTAGCACTAACTACAGTAGACTGGCGGCTGGCGGCAGGGTAGCCGCCTTTATGGAGCTCCCCGCAGCCAGCTTAGCCAGTGACAATGCTTCAAACTCCCCGCCACTGATTTAACCCAATCAGCGGCGGGTATGCAAATACCTGCTTGTTAAGTCGGAACACAACACCCCTCCCCTCTTAGTTCAGCAATTGTCCAATCCGGGATTAGTGTGGGTGACGTAGTCGCGCAAGTAGGCGGGCCGCCGTAAGGTCCTACTGGGCCTGCGTGATTCAGTCTCTCTGGCGTCTTCGCTCGGTGTGGACATGGCTTGGGTTGCTCCGTC
>QLTV01000770.1:761850-775461 GCA_003457575.1 Thermophis baileyi | reverse complement strand
CTTTCTTTCTTTCTTTCTTTCTTTCTTTCTTTCTTTCTTTCTTTCTTTCTTTCTTTCTTTCTTTCTTTCTTTCTTTCTTTCTTTCTTTCTTTCTTTCTTTCTTTCTTTCTTTCTCTCCCCCTTCTCTCTCTCATTTGTTTTCCTCTTTTCCCTCTCTCTCATTCTCTCCCTCCAGCTCTCTCTCATTTCTCTCTCCCTCTCTCTCCCTCTCTCTCTCATTTGTTTCTCTCTCTTTTTCCTATCTCATTCTCTCCCGCTATCATTTACTCATTTCTCCCTTTTTCTCCCCCTTTCTCTCTCTCATTTCTCTCTCTCTCTCTCTTTCTCTCCCTCTCATTTCTGTTTTTCTCTCTTTTTCCTCTCATCTATCTATCTATCTATCTATCTATCTATCTATCTATCTATCTATCTATCTATCTATCTATCTATCTTTCTTTCCTTTCTTCCTTCTCTCTCTCATTTGTTTCCCTTTCTTTTCCCTCTCTCTCATTCTATACCTCTCCATCTCCCTCCTTCTCTCATCTCTCTCTCTCCGTCTCCCTCTCCCTCTCTCCATTTGTTTCCCTTTCTTTTCCCTCTCTCTCATTCTCTCCCTCCAGCTCCTCCCCCTTCTCTCTCTCTCTTTTGTTTCTGTCTCTTTTTCCTCTTTCTTTCTCTCCCTCCATTATTTTCTCATTTCTCTCTCTTTTTTCCCCCCCTCTGTCTCTTTGTCTGTCTATCTCTGTGTCTCTTCTCTTTCTCTCGGAAAGCCAAGGCTCTCCTTGGGGCTCGTCGCTACTCTTTTTCTTTCTTCCTAGCAACTTTTTGGAAATCCGGTCTGGCTGAGGACCGAGCACAAGCCTTGGTGGTGGCTTTGCCAAAGACAACCCTCCTCCTCCTCCTTCTCCTCACGCGACCCCCTGGCAGGCTGTTGCGGGGCCGGGAGGGTGTGCACAAGTGGGGATACTCTCCTCAAGCGAGCAGAGCAGTGCCGTCGCTGGCGTTGATTGAAAAGCGTCCTCCGGGTGGCTTTAAATCTCGCATGAGGGACTTTTGTCACCCGAAGGAGGCTTTTCAATGAACTCCACTGGAGGAGTAAAGAAGCTCAGGGCAGCCAAATCTCGCATGGCCACCCCGGGGATCAGGCTCAGAGAAAGCCGGAGCGCCCTCGCCAAAGATGCTCGCCCATCAGCCTGTCAACCTGCCTGCTCCACGCACCTTTGCTGTGCTTTGGTCAAGCCTGGCCGCTCACTTGAGGAGGTTATCCCCGCTCGTGTGCACCCTCCCGGCCCCACAACAGCTGACCAGGAGGTCACGTGAGGAGGAGGACGAGGGTCGTCTTCAGTGAAGCCGCCACTGCAGCTCATGCTTGGCTGCGGACCTGTCCCCTTTCTGTCGTACCCTCCTCCCGGATCCCATTCCCACCCCCCCAGTCCTCATGTTAGCAAGGTTGGCGTTGGCCATGGCCAGGTTGGGCCAGTGTCTCGGGGCGGAGAGCAGGTCGCACGACTGGGTTGGCAGGGAGCCGCAGGAGAGGGGTCAAAGAGCCACATGTGGCTCAGGAGCCGTGGGTTGCCGACACCCACCCTAGTGTCTTGCATCTTTTCTAAACCTGGTATGGTACAGTGGTTAAATGTTAGGCTAGGGTTAAGAAGTCCTCGGTTTATATTCATCCTCAGTCATGAAAGCTCATTGGGTGATTCTGGGCCTGTCGTTCTCTTTCAATCTTACAGGGTTGTGGTGGAGTTAAAATAAAAGAGATCCCCATGTAATACAACCTTGAGGTCCTTATGGAAGAATAGAAGAGAAATCTATGTATGTGTTAGATTAGCAGTCCCCAACTTTTTTAGCACCAGGGACCAGTTTCATGGAGGACAATTTTTCCATGGAACAACAGGTTTGGGGAGGAGGAGCATGTGGCCTAAATCCCTCATTTGTTCAGTTTACAGTAGGGTCCGCGCTCCTGTGAAAATCTAATGCTTGATGATCTGACATGGAACTGAGGCAGTGATTGCTAGTGCTGGGGAGTGGCTGCAAATACTGATGAAACTTCACTCACTTGCCCACCTCTCACTCCAATTGTGTGGCCCAGTTCCTAACAGACCATAAACCCTGGGTGTTAGCTTGCTTTAAAGCTCTGTGTGAGTGGGATCACACATAATCCACATAATCCCCAGATCAGTGGAGGGTTGCTACCGGTTCGCCCTGGTTCGGGCAAACCGGTGGCGGCGGGAGGCTCTGCCCACCCACCCGGACGTCATCACAGATGATCTGCGCATGCGCAGAAGCGCCATGCACACGTGAAGTGTGCATGCATGTTCATAGTTCCAAACCGGTAGCGAAGGTAAGTGAAACCCACTACTGCCCCAGATCATAATAATTTGCATTGCAACATGTCTTTGGATAAGTTCACAGTTCTCAATGTGGTGATCTATAAAACAATTGACACAGAATAGATATCTCATATTTTTCAAACATTTCCCGCTTTTCATGCCATTGATTTGACAGAAAGAGTTGGACATGATTTAGGGTCATACTGGATATAATAAATTGTGCCACTGTAGAGGGACACATGGGGAAAATCTTGGCTTTGTGTGTTTTTCAATACCTAGTTGTACATCAGCTTGAATGCTTTTTGTCTATGTTTGTGACATATTATTTTTTTAACATTTGAAGTCAACATAGCTGTAATGATAATAAATTATGTTACTTAAAAATACATCTGCTTGTTGTTCAGGACTTTGCCAGATATCCAAACATACATACAGAGGTATTAAATGTTTTCCCCCTTTTTCTGTTCAAAAAAGTTGTCTAAGAAGTTCAAAGAAGTTGTCTAACTTGCTGAAATGTTTTCTTTCTGCAAATACTTTTCCGTTCCTCCATCCACGTCATTTTAATCGCTGATCTTCCCCCCCCCCCGCCCTTGTGGGTGGCTTTAATTTATTTCTTAGCTGGTTTTTGATTTGTTATTATTTATCACAGTACATTCAGCTGACTTAACGAATATACATCAGCTTTGGCGTCTTTGCTCCTGCATTTTTGTCCTTTAAGATGTCCATATTGCATTCTTAGTTTTGTAAGTTTGTGGCAGTTTAGGACTTGGTTTTTACTGGCATAAATCAGAGTGGTTTTACAGGTATAAAAGGTAAAGAAATCCCTGCAAATTTTACTCCTTTGGTCATTGCCAACTATAGGGGGCTGTTCATCTTCGTTTCGAGGCCATTGAGCCAGCACTGTCCAAAGACGTTTCCACAATCATGTGGCCAGCAGGACGTTTCAGACCACTGTTTTTCCATAGAAGTGGTACCTATTTATCTACTTGCATTTGCATGCTTTTGAACTGCTAGGCTGGCAGGAGCTGGGGCCAAGACGGGAGCTTAACCTGGTAAGGTTGTGCGATGCTCAGATCTTGAACCCAGGCTGTCAGCTTTCCAGCCAACAATTCCTTAACCACTGAGCCACCACATTATACAGATATATTAAGGAGAAAATGAAGGGACTTCTTTGGTTGAGATTGTTGTGATACAACATAGATTCAAATTGAATGGAAGAGATGTTTTTTATGAAGTTTCTAATATATACTATTAAGCTGACAAGGGTGGGTAAATGAATATATGTGTTTCAAATTCAGACATAAAAAAATAATTCTAAAGAAAGGCAGAAAAGAACAGAAATTGAAACAAGAGATAAAGAACCCTCTTCACAATGTGTACAGTGAATTCAGTGAAATTGGGAAATTGTTTTATATATTCAAATGATTTTTAATGTCCCAATACACAAATGTGTATTAAAGCATAGGCACAGGATCAGTTTATTTGTAAAGCTTCAATGACTTATATGGATAATTAAGAAAATGTCTGACTGAAGACAACATTCTGGCTCATTGCATTTATGTTCTTACATCATTTTTAAAGATGTGTATTGGGGAAACGTGTGTACAAACATACATTCATCAGAAAAACGCAGATGAAATTTTTAATATTTATAAACTGGAAATTTGATGTATTGTGATTTCCGGAGAACATGGCTGAATGAAGATGGCTCTACATTTTTGCAGAGTGAATGTTTGCGGACATTTCTAAGGTTCCAATCAGGAGATTGGCTCCTTTGATCCCCTCTGGATACAAGAGAGAGACATGAAATTGCCTACGTGGTTTCTCCTTACAATTATTCCTTTTTCTCACAAAGAAGTCACACAACAGTGATCTCTGGTGGGGGGTCCTTACTAGGTTGGCCTTCTAAAAGAGAGGAGGAATGCATATCTGACAAAAAATAAAATAGAATAGAATAATAAAAAGTAAAATAAATAAAACTGGATCTGGTATTATTTCTTTCTAGCACCAACATTGTTCCCTGAAGCTAATGAGCAAAATATTCTGTGTGTGTTTCTTTGTGTATGGGTGTCCATGTGTCAGAGATGGGATTCAGCAGGTTCTGACCAGTTCTGGAGAACCGGTAGTGGAAATTTTGAGTAGTTCGGAGAACCTGTAAATACCACCTCTGACTGGCCCCGCCCCCATCTATTCTCTGCCTCCCGAGTTCCAGCTGATCTGGAGAAAATGGGGATTTTGCAGTATTCTTCCCCTGGAGTTGGGTGGGAATGGAGATTTTACAGTATCCTTCCCCTGCCATGCCCACCAAGCCACGCCAACAGAACCGGAAGTAAAAAAAATTGAATCCCACCACTGCCATGTGTCCATGTCTCTGTGTGTATGGGTGTGTGTATTGATTGACATTTTTCATCCTTCTACTTGCAGAATGGTCTGATCTATGCTATTTTAATTGACTTTTGTATTTGCTTTACAACAGGGGTGTCAAACTTGATTTCATTGAGGGCTGCACCAGAGTTATGTTTGACCTTGGGGCCCAGGCTGGGTGTGGCCAGCTCAACATCACTTGTGTTGGGGCGCCTGTGGTAGCCCAAGTGCTCTGCCAGTGAAAATGGGCTCCTGAGCTCCATTTTCGGCTGCAACGGCTTCCTGCAACCCCCTGCCAGTGAAAACGGAGCTCAGGAGGGCTGCGAGTGGCCCTCTTGAGCTCTGTTTTTGCTGGCAGAGGCACCGTGGGTCAGTCCTTTGCTGTTTCCAGGGCAGTCCCACGGGCCAGATCTAAGCATTTCACGGGCCAGATTCAGTCCCTGGGCCTTGAGTTTGACACTCCTGCTTTACAAGCTGCATGTGTTCGGGATCAGTTTGGATCCATTCTTCTTTCGTTTATTGCCTGAGGTACCTGGGTCCACACTATGTTAAAAATACTGCATTATGTTTTATTACAAAGACTGTGTTGCAGTAGCCATTCTCATTTTCTCTAGAAAAGCAATTTTACATACAGTGACAAATAAATGAAGTTCTTTACACTGTATATGATAATTCAAACACTCCTGACTAGGCAAGATTTATGAAAACTTTCAAAAACAATTTTACATCAAGACTTAGGTAATCAATTGTATTATTTCTCTCTGAAATATCTTTGCCAATTTTTAAACCAGTGTTACTGTTGTTGCTTTTAAGTTCCGAAATGCAAATTCTGTAGTTGTTTTTCCCATTTAATGAATATATAAGGGTTAAAAAAAAATCACAGCTCCTCTTCTGGTAACATTTTTGTCCTACCCAAAAGTGCAATAAAAATGTGCTTGTTTTCATTTAAAAAGTACATACTATTTACAGGGCTGGGATTCACTTACCTTCCCTACCGGTTCGCAAATGTGAGCGCTCCCACCTCCGCACATGCGCATGTCCTCCGCGCATGCGCTTTACTTACACACGTGCCTTCCGCGCATGCGCCTGGCCTTGAAAACATGCCCCCCCCGCGCGCGCGCGTGTGCGCTCTCTCTCTCTCTCTCTCTCTCTCTCTCTCTCTCTCTCTCTCTCTCTCTCTCTCTCTCTCTCTCTCTCTCTCTCTCTCTCTCTTGCTACGCTCACATGCGCCTCATCTGCGTATGCGCACAGACTTCTGTGTATGCGCAGTGCTCGTGCATTACATCATGGTGGGTGGGTGTAGCCTCCCGCAGTCGCCGCTACCGGTTTGCGCGATCCGGATAGAACCGGCTGAATACCACCGATACTAAACTTCAAACCATACGTTTTATCAAGATAAAAATATTACATTTAAACTAAGGACTTTTTTTAAAAAAAATGAAAATGTAAAAAGCCAGCATTTTAATTATATTGTGTATCAGGAAGAGATTAAATGTTTCAGATCAGTTAAAAAGAACTGACATATAACAATGATATCCTCCAATTTTATCATTTCATGATCTCCAGGCTAAAACTGAACAAATTTTGGAAACCCAGGGTTTGGCTAATGTACTGAGGGCAACATTTTTATTTCATTTCATTTTACAGTATTTTCAGTCTGTCCCAATCTGGGTGTCTAACATATAAACAAAGTTAACAAATAAACAAAGTTAAAATAAAAACTCTAATTATATATAATCAGGAACAGCAAAGCAAGCAGTTATGTAAATGAAAAACTGATGGCAATCCATAATCAACTAGAATTGAAGACCAACTGAATTAATTTAACATTTTTTTCTAAATAGCAACAGATTGGGAGCTGTATGTATGTCCAAGAAGAGAGTATTTTGAAACTCCTGTCACCTATTCCATGCCCTATGTAACTCTTGAGAATTGGAGACACTCAACAGGGCCTCTTTAGATGTACTAACTAGGTAAGCAGACTACTTTCTGACAAGATACTGTCTGTTTAAATCCCAGTGGTGTGATTCATAGGGCTTCAAGGGTAGTAACATGTTGAAATAGATTTACAGAGCAGAGTCCAGAAGCTTATTGGTAATCAATGTGGTCATTTTAGTGTTGGTGTTATTCTGCAATGCCTTCATCAGCCAACATGCTTTAGATCAGGGGTGTCCAATCTTGGCAACTTTAAGACTTACAGACCTCAATTCCCAAAATTGGCATGACATCCTGATCCAAGTAGGGTTATTACTGGTACTGCAACTGAAGCTGAGAGAAGGAATGCTTGGCTGCAGCTTCTACTGAGCTTCTACAAAGTCTAGAGTCTAGTTGTAGGACAGCAAAATCACACACACACACACACACTATCTTGTCCCAAAGGTGCTTTTCAAAAGGCACCTGGATTTTAATGGCTTTTTTCCTTGAAGATATTTCACTTCTCATCCAAGAAGCTCCTTCAGTTCTGAAGGACTGAAGAAGCTTCTTAGATGAGAAGCGAAACACCTTCAAGGAAAAAACCATGGAAATCCAGTTGCCTTTTGCCTTTGGAAAAGCACCTTTTGGGTAACCATGATCTGGATGATTGAGAATCTTCATACACACACACTATCTTCACTGGGGGGTTGGGGAGCACAGTCCTGTCCAAAGTCACTATTAGGGCAAAAGTATTAGAGTGCCCAGATGTTTATGGATGAGAAGCAATTTGTAAAGATAAGATTTAATCTGAATTTGTTTCTTCCACCAAACGCCTCGTTAACTCTAGGCAGAGATTCAGGACTTCTACCTATCAGGCGCAAGCATCCGGGACACTTGTAAATAGCTAAAGGAAACAACTTTATTGTCTTCTGCCTATATTACCAGAATCTCCCCAGACTGCTTGCCTTCCCTTGGGAACAAACAGATAAGTTTTCATGGATCTTGGGTGTGTGTGGAGGGGAGGGAAAATCAGACTTATGCCCCTTGTGGCTGTACAGACTCGGGTCTAATTCCCTGCTTGACCCTTCCTTCCAGCCTGGCTGTCAGTTTCTCAGCATTACAGCTTCTGTAGCTCAGCCTAACCTGTCAAAACATAAGCAGATAGCATCAACAGCAGTGGCACACACACCCACTCCCGAAACTAATGGAAAAACCCTGATCTGAGCATTCTGTGTTCAAGAACTCTATAAATATATCCTTGTATGTTTCTAATTTCTGCCTCTAGGATTTGCTTTCCCTCCCACCTTTTCCCTTAGTCCCTGGTTTCCAACATGGGAGGCAATAAATGCCGTAATCTGTCAAGGGGTAGATGCAAATGTTCCCCTTGACTTGCTTGTGATGTCTTAATTTATTAATCCAAGCAGCCAATTTGACAGCAGGCTCCTCAGCTGTCTCTCCATTCTCCAGAATGCTTTGCTTAAAAGAGCTTGCTGTTCTTTAAAACCAAAACACAATTCATCTTAAAACCTCCTTTTTGCAAATTTGCAGATAATACTAAGCTGGCAGGAATAGCCAACACCCTAGATGATAGGCTCAAGATCCAGATGGATCTTGACAGACTTGAACACTGGGCCCTAACAAACAAAATGAAATTCAATGTAGAGAAAAGTAAAGTCTTATACTTAGGTAAGAAAAACCAAAAGTACACATATAGATTGGGAGAAACCAGGCTTAATAGCAGTAACTGTGAGAGGGATCTTGGAGTCTTAGTGGACAACCAGTTAAATATGAGTCAACTGTGTGCAGTGGCAGCCAAAAAAACCAATGCAATCCTAAATTGCATTAATAGAGGGATTCAATCAAGATCATGCAAGGTACTAATACCACTCTATAAAACCTCAGTAAGACCACACTTAGAATACTGCATCCAGTTTTGGTCATCATACTATAAAAAAGTTGAGACTCTAGAAAGAGTGCAGAGAAGAGCAATGAAGTTGATTAGGGGACTGGAGGCTAAAACATATGAAGAATGGTTACAGGAACTGGGCATGGCTAGTCTAGTGAAGAGAAGGACCAGGGGAGACATGATAGCAGTGTTCCAATATTTGAGGGGCTGTCACAGAGATCAGAAAGCCAATCAGAAAGGTCGGCAGTTCGGTGGTTTTAATCCCTAGCGCCGCGTAACGGAGTCCCAGCTTCTGCCAACCTAGCAGTTTGAAAGCATGTAAAAATGCAAGTAGAAAAATAGGGACCACTTTGGTGGGAAGGTAACAGTGTTCCGTATGCCTTCGGCGTTTAGTCATGCC
This sequence comes from Thermophis baileyi, assembly GCA_003457575.1. Classification (NCBI taxonomy): domain Eukaryota; kingdom Metazoa; phylum Chordata; class Lepidosauria; order Squamata; family Dipsadidae; genus Thermophis; species Thermophis baileyi. The sequence goes on along the minus strand of QLTV01000770.1, from coordinate 766,565 downwards.
GGCCACATGACCACGGAGATGTCTTCTGACAGCGCTGGCTCTTCGGCTTTGAAACGGAGATGAGCACCACCCCCTAGAGTCGGGAACAACTAGCACATATGTGTGAGGGGAACCTTTACCTTTTACACAGAGAGGAGGGGGTCAACGTATTTTTCAAAGCACCTGAAGGCCAGACAAGGAATAATGGATGGAAACTGATCAAGGAGAGATTCAACTTAGAAATAAGGAGAAATTTTCTGACAGTCAGAACAATCAACCAATGGAACAGCTTGCCTTCGGAAGTTGTGGGAGCTTCATCACTGGAAGCTTTCAAGAAGAGACTGGACTGCCATCTGTCAGAAATGGTGTAGAATCTCCTGCTTGGGTAGGGGATTGGACTAGATGACATACAAATTCCCTTCCAACTCTGTTATTCTGTATTCTGTAAAGTAGTTTCTAAAATGTCCTATGTATTATGGAGCATCATCTGGAAGATCCATTCAACTTCTTTCATTGCCCTCTGGTGCCTACACCTAGAGCTTGTACATCAGGTGTACATTCACCATCTGGGACTCATGACACCAGGAGCTGGGGGGTGGGGGGGTGTCCCTTAGTTCAAAATCTGAGCTCCTGAATGTGCTGGACCAATCAGGCTCACACCAACATTCTGCACCTTTTGGTCAGTGGCTCTTCTCCTGCAGAATGGCACTATCGTAGACTCTTATTTATGACACATGTTGTCTCCAGCTACAGAAGGGGAACACTTATAGTTCAAATGCAAGTCTTTCAAAGAAATATAACAATTATCTTGTTCAATCAGGCTTTAGTAATACATTGAACTATTGCATTTCTCCTTCTTCCATTGAGTTGACCTTGCATTCAATAGCAACTAAGAATGGTTCAAAGGCAAACTTTCACTGCTAAAGCCTAGCAATCAAGTCTATAAGTCACAATAATGTCAAAGTGACACCATGTTTTTCATCATGCCTGGTCAAGCTTATTAATTTTTGAAGCCCAACTGCAACAATACATTTCCTTCAGCTGTATTCTTCCACACTCCAATAGAGTGTAAAATCGTACTATTTAATGGCAGGGGAAGCACCAGAGGTGGGTTCCTCCCGGTTTGCACTGGTTCTATAGAACCGGTAGTAAACCGGTGGTGATGTCACGGAGCCGGTTCTGTCGGTGCCGGTCCGTAGACACCGCCATCTTTTTTTTATAGATTTTTTTTTGGATTTTTTTTTTTGAATTTTTTCTCCCTGGATTTTGGGGGGGGGGTTGCTGGTTTTTGCTTCTGCGCATGCGCAGAAGCCGAGTTTTCGGCATTGCACATGCACCGCCATCTTGTTTTTTGCTTTTTTTGCTATTTTTTGCTTGTTTTGCTTCTGCACATGTGCAGAAGCCGAGTTTTTGGCACTGCGCATGCGCAGCCACACGTGTGAAGCGTGCGCCCGCACGGCGCGCAATGTGCACGCAGCCACACAGTGCGGGAGGAAGTGAACCGGCGACGAGGTAAGTTAGAACCCACTCCTGGGAAGCACATCATAGCAGGACATTGCGATGGAGCTGCACTGCTCACTTATGAATCCCTGTGTGGTGTACATCTCGGATAGTTTTACTGAGATCATCATAACAGATCAGACTCTGCCATACATGTCTGCTTGGTTATATGAATAAGGCCTAAAAGCCTCCAGCAAAATGTAAAGTGTTTTACTGAGGACACATAGCTTTCCTCTATTCCTTCTTATTTATTTCATTGTACATCTTATCCAAAATTAGTTGTTGGTCTTCAGCAAGATAATGAAAGCACTTCAAAGATTTTAAGCATAGTCTACAGTATCAGTTTACGCTCTTTGGAGTACATAGGAGCTCCCATGAATGTCTTTTTAGGAGTTCCCCAATCAAACATACCGTACACGGCATTTTCTTTTCTTTTTCAATATTTATGAGTTTCAAAGCGATAACTGAATCCAGGTGGTGAAAGCCAAATATAACCCAGCACCAGCTGGTCGTAAAGGCTGTCTCTCTCCAAGGGAGCGCTGGTTAAAACATTTGTGACTTGAAATAAAACCCTGCAAATTGGTAATTTTATAAAAGAGAGAAAATATAATTTTAGGTTGGGGAAAACAAAACATGTTTTTGCCTATGGGTATAAATTAGAACAATGACACTTTATTTTGAAACTGTGAGCCTTGTTTCTAGCATAAGCCAACAAGTCACCCTGATATCTAACACTTGCTTCGGGAGCCTATTTTATAAAGGTTTAAAAATACGTCTTCCTTGCATGCAATACCATACATATTAATAATACTCGGCCAGCCTGTTCCAGCAATATGGTAGCAGGAAGCTCTTTCTTGAAATTCATAACTTTTGCTGTACAGGTTAGCAAATGTTGCACATTGCCCTTGGAACATCGTAGGATCAGCTGCTTCCCCGTGGCATGGATTAATTACGTTAAAATCAATTAAATTTTTAAAAAGTGAAATCAAAATAGTTAGCCAACTAGTTATGGCCTCTACAAATTTGTTAGCCTTTTTTTTCCCCCTTGGGCCCATTGAAAACTATGTCCAGGACATTGCTCTGGAAGTTGGTGCCGCTCTGAAACAGCTCTGCTTTCTGGTATATTAAATGTAGTATCCTAATGTATACAATTTAGATGGCCACTTTAAATCAAACGTGATCAATGTGAGGTCAAGGAACGATCCGACTTCCTCTTTGCAGCAAAGCGTAATGCTGCATTAAATCATGTTATTAGCCACATGAGGAAAGGGGCAGAACGGATTTGTGGAAGGTAAAAGTAGGAACACCATGCAGTCAAATAGCCAAATATATTACATTAGTGGCTAAGGCTAATGCAGTCATTCGGTGATAAATCCAGAGAATTATGATCAGATAGTGCTTGGGTGTCACACACTTGTGCTATGGCCAGAAGTTCCTTACAACTGGCTGATGCTATATCATCTAAGAACACTTAATTAAATTGGCTGCAATTTATAAATAGGCCATGTGCCCAACCAGTGTAAGCATATAACACCATAAATTAGGCCTCATAACTGCATGAATTTGATCCTAGAGAAACATACTATATACAGGTAGTCCTCGACTTACAACAGTTCATTTAGTGACCGTTCGAAGTTACAACAGCACTGAAAAAAATGACTTATGACTATTTTTCACACTTACGACCCCCATGAGTCACATGATCAAAATTCAGACACTTGGCAACCGACTATATTTATGACAGTTGCAGTGTCTCAGGGTCATGTGATCCCCTTTTTTGGCCTTCTGACAAGCAAAGTCAACGGGAAGCCAGATTCACTTAACAACCATGTTACTAACTTAACAGCTGCAGTGATTCACTTAACAACTGTGGCATGAAAGGCCTCATATGGGGCAAAACTCACTTAACAAATGTTTCACTTAGCAACATAAATTTTGGGCTCAATTGTGGTCATACGTCAAGAGCTACCTGCACAGGTTTTGGAAATATGTACCACACTTGTATCTTGCTTATTTTTGGATAAGCAAGATTTCTGGATAAGATGCATGAGTATATAATGAACATTATAAACTCATAATCAGTAATGGGAGAGCTGGTCCAAAAAGCCCAGATGATCTTCATGGTTTAGCAATACTTCAAAGTTCAATATTCGCATTCACTACTTCACCAGTTTGATTCTCTGAGACGTATTATTGAACTAACTCTTTATTATTGTAGGGAATTCCACTCTAGGCAAAACCTGGCCACTTGATTTGTTCTAGATTTTGCAATGGGTGGAATGCTAGCAAATCTGCTTATATGCGTGTTGGTGGATCTCCAAAACACTGCAAATGTGTTGTCTAAAAAAAAAGGCAGATGGAAGTTGCAGAGGTAGTTATACTTAAAAATAGAATGCAGCATAAATAACAACGGGAAAACAGGTTTTCTCTAAAATATTTACTTGCATTATTTTGCTAGATATTGATTGAGGGAAGAAGAAAGGAGTCATTTTACATTCACTGATAAGAAAAGAAACTGTTGAAAACAAGGGATTTAATGTACATCACCCCAAAATCATAGCCACCAGCTGAATGTCTTTGAAGATCAATCTGCTGTTTGGGAGGGCACGTTTGCATAATGAAATTAACCCTTTTTAAGTGCCTGTATAGAACTTCAAACTCTGTTTCCTTCATTCCATGTCCAGATATTTTTTTTCCTTTGTTCATCCAAATCCAGCTTTGCTATCTTCTTTCTTTTTCCATCACAGCACCTCTTACTCCATCTTTGTCCTGCTTTTCCCCCTCTCTTCTGCAGTTACTGATGGAAACCATATGTTGTATGAGTGTATTTCTGCTTCTACATGTGAGGGACATCAGAGATCTTCTAGGTCAACCCATGCCCAGGACAGAACTCCTCGGCCCATCCCAGACAACTGGCATCTACAATTTGGGTTAAAATCTCCAGTGATGAAGCACCCCCAAGTCCTGGAGGAAGGCTGTTCCATTGATTCATATCTCTTTTTGTCAGGAAATTCCTCTTTATTTCGAGTTTGTGGATAGGGATCAATTGATTTTGTAAATCGATTTTATTTTATTTTACAAGGAATTAATTCTATTCAGTAGTTTGTGAGGAATTTTTTTCCCCTTTCTGATCCCTCTTAAAAAAAAAGATGACTTTTTTTTGCTTGTGCATGCATGTCTATGTATACATACATACATACATACATACATACATACATACATATATATATGTATAT
>QLTV01000770.1:745071-760753 GCA_003457575.1 Thermophis baileyi | reverse complement strand
TATATATATATATAATCATCCATGCAGAGAAGCATCTAATATGCAACCATTTGTTGGGAGGGGGGGCAATCTCCAGAATTGGTTTTACCCGGAGTAGAAAAACTAAGGTTGTGAATCTAGATACTGCAGTGTTTTATATATATATTTTCTTCTACTTCTTTTGGCAGGAATCATTTTAAGTTCAGGGTCATCTTCCTTTTGGCTAAAGATGATATATGGAAATAATCTGCATTTTAAATGTCTGTATTAGGGAAATTTATGTGCCAAAGAATGAAAGTGGGGTGACTTGCATTTTTTTGTAAGTTTTCTTGAACAATTTATATTAACGGTCACATAAAGTAGGAGAAAAAGTTTTGTTCATTTTAGACAATATTATCCTTCCCTCTCTAGGATTGGAAATCGGATTTCAAGGCCACTGCCTGCTGGCTGTACTTGAAATCCAGCAAAGGTTTTGTTTGTTTATTCATGTCAGAAACATCACAATTTTAAAAAAAGCATACTATATGACATAAATTTAAAATATGAAATACAAGTTTAAAATATGTACAAATTAAACAGATCTTGCTCAGAAACTAGCAACATTAACTGTTCTGCCGTGCTTTCATGAGCTCCTCAAATGCAGTTTATAGCTGGCTAATCCTTTCAATCCAAAAAAACATCCAATCTAGCAAATGAAACATCTTAAAACATTACCTAGGAAATCCCACCCCCCCTTCCTTGGAAAGAAGATCAGTGATGTATGGCAGTTTCAAGGGATTTTGAAAGAAGTGGATTATCTAAACCAGGGGTCTCCAACCTTGGCAACTTTAAGCCTGGAGGACTTCAATTCCCAGAATTCCCCAGCCAGCAAAGCTTTTAGTCCTCTAGATCAGGGGTCTAGCTGGGGAATTCTGGGAGTTGAAGTCCTCCAGGCTTAAAGTTGCCAAGGTTGGAGATCCCTGATCTAGACTGCCTTTGGCAGTCAGGATTCAGGCCTAGGCCCAGATTCAGGCCTAGGCCCAATAGAAAGCCTATTGGTGATTCTTGTAGATGACCTATGACCAGACTTGGATGGGGTGAATGTGACCATCTGGGTTTCTGCTGGAGTTCTCAGGGATCTATGTTATTATTGAATACTGAATCCTTCGGGATGACTTGCAATGGTTGGGAATGAGAAACATCCTATTGCTGAGATTCCCTTCCCTCTAAAAGAGCAAACACATGTGTTTTTGGAGAAAAAAAGCTCAAGCCCTCAGGCACTCCAGCTTGTTTCTCTTCTCTATTTTGTTTAATCTCTACATGAAAACATTAGGCGTTGCCATCAACTGGTTTGGGGTGAGGTTTATCTATATTTGTAGAGCTCACATTTGACCCTGCTCAATGGCAATAACAGCAGCAAAGTATACATTACACTGCCTGCTTATACACCACTCAGAATAACACAGAATATTTCAGGTAAATATGGGCAAGTTAAAATCCCTGCAGATCTGCTGCATAAATTTGCAGCTTTCCTAGTGAATAAAATAACTTAAAACTGGCCTAGTTAGATACCACATGGGCAGAATCCATTCTATTAAGCAAGAGGGTAACATAGTTATTAAATTGGTGGGTCAGGGCTGACAGGAACAGAGACAGACTCAGAAGTGAACAGCAAACAGCAAACCTTTATTTCAGCACCATAGAACAGAACAGAGAACAGGCGGCTTGACAGCTCCTTTTATACTGGAGCTGTCAAACTCTGAGCCAATGACAGGGTTTTAATTTCCCGCTCGCCGGCTGCTTGCATCAGAGCCAATCAGGCTCGACTAGCAGCCGGCGCAGTCGTAACTGTGAGGACTTAACGATAGTGCTACTGTCAGGGATTACTTTTAACTGAAGAGGTAGATAGTATTCTCTCTAGGCCGATTGTGTAATATTGGATTCAAGAGGTAGTCAGTGCTTCATTGAAATAGAAGTGAAGCTTCTCTGTTGCATTCTTTGAAGAAGGTTGCAGTCTGCCCTGTATTGAAAACAACAATACTCTCCCTTGACCCAGTCATCCAACAAATTTGTTTGATCTCCAAGCTTTCTTTTTTAGGAAAATTTGTCGAGAAGGCAAGGAGTTAGCTACAAAGGATCTTAGATGGAACAGATTATCTAGATCAGGATTGTCCAACCTGGCAACTTTAAGACTTATGGACTTCAATTCCCAGAACACTCCTGATTTAGATCTTTAGGGACTAAAGCAGGTTATGGGGCAGAAAGAGCATTGGTTGCTCTGACTAATGACCTCCATCAGGATCTTCAGAAGATAAGTGCACCAGAGGTGGTTTCCTCCCGGTTTGCACCGGTTCTATAGAACTGGTAGCAAACCGCTGGTGATGTCACAGAGCCGGTTCTGTTGGTGCCAGTCCGTGGACGCCACCATCTTTTTTTGGATTTATTTTTTTTGAATTTTTTTGGGGGGGGGGATTTTTTGCTGATTTTTTTTTCTGTGCATGCACAGAAGCTGAGTTTTTGGCACTGCGCATGCACCACCATCTTGTTTTTGGCTTTTTAAAATTTTTTTGCAAATTTTCGGCACTGCGCATGTGTGCGCACTTGCAGCGCGGCCACACGGTGCGCAATGCGTGTGCAGCCACGCGGCATGCAATGTGTGCATAGCCACGCGATGTGGGAGGAAGCGAACCGGCGGCGAGGTAAGTTAGAACCCACCCCTGAAGTACACCCTCTTAGTCGTATTAGATGTTTCAAGGGTATTCTGTTATCATAAGTTCCTTCTATACTGCTGACAAGGTTTGGGATTTGGGGCCATTATTTCATAGTGATTCTATGCTTCCAGCTGACAGCATGAGGAGAAAATACTCAAATGTTTGGTTATTTCATGTGGAATTCTACAGAGCTGAGTGCTCTCCCATTATTTAACATCTATATAGAAATACTGAGATAAGCCATAATTTCATTTAATGGGCCAAAGCTGGAAAGTCTTAACTGGTGTTTGGAGGTTGTTAGGGAGTATATGTGTGAAACAAAATCAAATTATACCCTACCAGAACTAAGTTGGTGCTTGTTAGCGAATATTTGGGTAATATGATAGTGTAATATGACATACTTAACACTGCACGATTGTGCTCCCCTGAAGAGAATTGGATGGTGTGCTAGTTATTATTCTGAACCAGGATGCCCTGGTGATGGTAATTCATATTTTTATCACAACACAGCTGAACTATTTCAATACACTCTATGGAGAGGACTCAAAAATTGCAGCTGATACCAGTTGCTGGTGATCAGATTGCTGGCAGGGTAACCCTGCAATTGCATCATTTTTACGGTCCTTGTGCTGATCACCAGCAGAATTCCAGGCCTAATTCATAGCCCTGGTCATCATCTTTCATAGCCTATGCAAAACAGCACCAGAATACTGTAGGTGTCACCTTGCCAAAATCAAATCTGTCTGTCTGATACAAACATCTGGAAAGGGCCTGTTTTGATAACTCCTCTTCCTGTGAGAAGTACATGAGAGATGAGCTAGTCAGTAGGCCTTTTTGTGTGATAGCACAACAAATCCACACTCTGAAATATGCTCTACCAGAAATGTGTATGGCCCATTCCCTCACTGCACTCTACAAGGCAGTTGTCCATGTTCCCCTTAGGACTCCATCTCTACCTTTCAACATTCTTTTTGTTTGTTGTTCTCAATTGGTGGAAAGATCTGCAGGTAATAAAAAAATTATTCTATCCTTGCTTATTGAACAACTAAAGTCAGACAAATGCTGCAACAGTAGTGGCATGTGTGAATGATCTTGAGAGATAGGAGGAAGAGCCACAAGCTAGACAGTGGTCTGATAAATAAAATTTGAGACTGAAGGAGGGGGAGATAGGTGTCAGAAGGGATCTTCTCTAGTTTTTGGGAATGTAAAGGGTGGGAAGCGTGTTTTCAATCTTATAAGATTTTTTAACATGGACTTAAATAAAGATAAAACTAGTATTCGTTCTTTTTGTCTGGACATCTGTCTGTCTGTCTATTATCTATCTATCTATCTATCTATCTATCTATCTATCTATCTATCTATCTATCATCTATCTATCTTCTATCTATCTAATTTATTGGCTGCCCATGTTATCACAGGATAACTCTGTGAGTTTTTGAAGGGCTAACAACAACATATAATGTGTAATGGTAACCAATCCTTGGAATAGTTTTCTTCAAGGCCACTTGAGGAAACCGGTGACAGAATACACAATTATATAGGTGAAAGGAGTTAGTCCTCTTCCACTATACGGAAGGCCACATAATGTGATTTGAGCTCAGTTCCTGCCTCCTTGGTTACCCTGGCAAATCCAGTTAACGTGGTTAATGATATTTCCCTTATAGCAATTCCTTAAATTTTATTACAAACCTTGCCTCTTTTTCCATATTTCTACATACCCTAAAAATATTATAACGCTTATCCTGGTGGAGACCTATAGGAGATTTTTTAAAGTACAAGTCATAATTCTTAGAATGGAAAATGTTCACCATAAAGTAGTTATACTGTATTCACATTTGTTACTTTGGCCAATATTAAGTGGGATGGAAAGATTTGAATTTATGATGGAAGACTACAGAACAGCTAAAAGGGATACTGTCTCAATTTATTAGAAGTTATAAATTAGACTCAGTAGGCATTTCATTGAGAACTATATAAGTAAGTCATATTTCACAGTTTTGAACCCAGCAAAACATACCAATCTTCTTTTACATTTTAAGAAAAGGAGATTAAAAACTGGGGCATGTAAGGTAGTAGGCCTGTCCTCCCATGGTCATACTTGGTTGGTTGAGATGGAAGCTGTTACTATAATGGCATTATAACAATGTTTATTTTAAAAACTCTGGGACCACTGCTGTCTTCCTGCCTGTGTCCTGCCATTCAGTGACAGCAGCTAAAATGAAATATTCCAGGGATATGTCATAGGTGACATCAAGTTGCATCAAGATACTAAATCTCCAACAAGGCCCCAAAGACCAAGCCCTGACAATTTAATTAATTCCACCTTGCAGCAATCAAAGGGAGGTGAAAAGGATAAGAAAAAAAAAACAGAGAAAAAAAGTTGTTGTCTTGTGGAATTACCTGCTACTATGCTGAAGGTGTGATCTGCCCCATCCAGATCTGCTTCCATCTTGGATTGCAAGTATTCTGGCTTCTTATTCTGAAATTAGCCAGGAGACCCTGGCTTCTGATCCTGTAATTATTCTCTTTCTTCCTCTAATAACGAGCATTCATAATAGACTCTCTATCTTCCACACTGTTCCATGGATCCTCTCATTTTAATCCAGCTCTAATAATTATATTTTATTAATCTTTTTCTGTTATGATAAGAGAAAATTCACCCCGGCCTTTTATGTTTGGATTCAGTGTTAAAGATTTTTATTCTATTGATTATGTGTCATCACGTCAATGTCAACTGTTTGCAACCACATAGATTTTCTTGATTGTGATCTGTCCATAATCTGGTCTTTCAGGTCTTCCAACAGTGCACCCATCACCAATGTAAGTGAATTCATCCACCGTGTGGTTAGTCATCCCTTTCTTCTCTTTCCTTCCACCTTCTCCATCAGTATAGCCTTAGAGAGTCAGGTGGTCACATAATGTGTCCAAAGAAGGATAATTTGACCTTGGTCATTTGTCCCCTGAATGAGAACTCTGGGTCAATTTGTTCAATGGTGTGCTTGTTTTCTTGACTATTCACATGTTATTCTCAGAAGTCTTCTTCAACACCAAAGTTGAAAAGCATTAATATTCTTAAAAATTTATATTCTTTACAAACACACACACACACACACAAACACACACATTTGTTCCACTAGAATGCAAAGCAGGATTTCTATCTATCTATCTATCTATCTATCTATCTATCTATCTATCTATCTATCTATCTATCTATCTATCTATCCCATCCATCCATCCATATCTATCTATCTATCTATCTATCTATCTATCTATCTATCTATCTATCTATCTATCTATCTATCTATCTACTCTCTCTCTCTCTCTCTCTCCATCCATCCATCCATCCATCCATCTATCCATCCATCCATCTATCTATCCATCTATCTATCTATTTATCATCTGTCTGTCTGTCTGTCTGTCTGTCTGTCTGTCTGTCTGTCTGTCTGTCTGTCTATCCTGATGGCAGAATTTCTCTACAAGCTTTTTTCACCATACCAGGACAATCACTTTTTTTTTTTGAGCTTCATTAATAAGACTTCATTCACACCATCTTAAATGAGAAATTCTGAATTTAGGGAGTTTAAGAAATACACAACATATATCTCTAAAATATACAAATGCTTTGGAAAAAAGCTTAAGGGAAACTGATTTTATTTATCTATTTAACCATTTGTTAATTTTCCATTAATGATTTTTAATATAAAATTATTTTTTCTAATAATAGTGCTATACTACATATGTGAATGTATTAGCCTTCAACACTGAAGAACCATTTTGTTTTATTGTTTATACATTACCTTATATGTAACAGTGTCAGATTGTTACTTTCACTTATTTTTTTCTTTCATTCTAATTAGCTGATTCGTTTTCTTTGTTTTATTCTGAGATAATGAATATGGTGATGCCTTTGAATTAAGCTTGATTCCTGATAACTATGTGGACATGTCCACACTGTTGTCTTGGCAACGGTATGAAACTCGGATGTTTTTCACCTTCTCAGATCCAGTTACTATCCTAAGAACTTTTATGAGATTGGCCAAGTTCAGCTAGATGTTGCAGACTTCAGTGACTTCTAAGAACGAGGCAGTATAGAATTAATAGCGGTAGGTGCACTAGGTGTAAAACTAGTGGCAGTAGCCTTCCTAAAGGCAAAGGAAATTGATCTCTTTTCTTCTTTGAAGTGAGTATTTTCTTAGCTTTTGTTGACTCTTAGTGGTATCCGAGTCAGGTGAGCACCTTCCCTCACCTTCAGCCTAGAAACATTAAGTGTTGCCTTCAGCATGGCCCCAGATGGTGTCTCTTTCCAGCCTAAACAGGTTTTACTCTCTGAAAATTTTCTCAACTCTAATTCTGCACCCTTCCTCAACTCCACAGAAATTAGCTTTGCTCTCCCCCCCCCCCAATTCCTTCTACTCAACGCTTGTTAGCTCTCATTCTCCTGAAAGGTACAGGTAATTGTACAGGTAGTACAATTGAGCCCAAAATTTCCATTGTTAAGCAAGACAGTTATTAAGTAAGGTTTCTCCCCCCCCATTTTATTACCTTTCTTGCCACAGTTGTTAAGTGAATCATTGCAGTTGTTAAATTAGTAACATGGTTGTTAAGTTAATCTGGCTTTCCCACTGACTTTGCTTGTCAGAAGGTCACAAAAGGAGATGACATAACCCCAGGAAATTACATCTGTCATAAATACATGTCAGTTGCCAAGCGTCCAAATTTTGATCATATGACCACGGGGATGCTGCTACAGTCATAAGTGTAAAAAATGGTCATAAGTCACTTTTTACAGTGCCATTGTAACTTCAAATGGCAACAATGAATGGTTGGAAGTCGAGGACTACCTGTAATTCCTAGGAAACATGGGACTGTTCCAGTCTCCACCATGCCTAATCCAGAGGTGGTATTCAGCCGGTTCGGACCAGTTCGCCCGAACTGGTAGCGGAAATTGCGGGTGGGCCTGCCCACCCGCCCCGGCTCTATGCCGTCCTATTTACGCACATTTTTGAGGCCGGACGCATGCACAGAAGGTGCATGAGTGAGCAAAGCGCATGCGTGGAAGGCCGGGTGCATGTGCAGAAGGCCCGCATGTGCGCGGCGAACCAGTGGTAAGAAAATGTGAAACCCACCACTGGCCTAACCCTTCATGGACACTCTCTCTCTCTCTCTCTCTCTCTCTCTCTCTCTCTCTCTCTCTCTCTCTCTCTCTCTCTCTCTCTCTCTCTCTCTCTCTCTCTCTCTCTCTCTCTTTCTTTCTCCTTACTGAGATACTGGAAAAGGAATATTTTTATTCCTTATTCACACATAATACTGATAGTGAACCCTTTTCATTTACATACAGAGATACAGAGGTCCAGTGTTGAGAACAAATTGGTTGCTGCCAAGAAAACTTGAGGGCTGTGTCCATGTAAGTATAAGGAGTTCATTTTGACCAAAAGGTAATTTTATCTTTACCTTACATAATAGTAATAATGTCCTTACAAAATAAAATACATTATCAGTAATAATATTATCATTCAGTATGATCACATTTCCATTCAATAGACCATTCTAAGACTATATACATTAGATTAGCAAGCTCTCTCTCTCTCTCTCTCTCTCCCTCCCTCCCTCCCTCCCTCCCTCCTATGTGGAGATGCAGGCTGAGGAAGATCTCTCTCTCTCTCTCTCTCTCTCTCTCTCTCTCCTCTCTCCTCTCTCCCTCCCTCGATTTAAGATCACTTTTCCTGACTTCCCACCTTTGACTCTAATGGAAGACAACATTGGGCTTTTTCAAATGGGAAATGTATAAAGTCAGGAAGCCATTAAAATGATACAAACATGTTTACCAAGAAACAACAGTCCCACGGAAACACCCTCTGCACCTTCAACATTCAAGTAAACTCAGAAACACCACCAAGAGAAATGTGAAAGGAATTTTCAAGCACACTGAGAATTGCGCTTGAGAGGGGGGAAAAAAACTTTGAAAAACTTCAAGGTGGGATTTTGCACAACCTTAAGTAATAAATGGGCAGAGTTTGTATTTGTGTTTGTATTTGCCCCAGAACCTTATCTTTATTATTTGCTTAAGGGTTCATTAAAGAAAAAGGCAGATTGTTCGATGCAATGAAAAACTGCTTGATTGGTATCGCATACAGGTGAGAAGGCTATTATCCCTTTCCACTTCTTTATATTCCTGCTTTTCTCCTGGGATTTAGTTGAATCCATGGAGAGCTGAGAGCCAGTAATGACTGAAGCAACTGCTTTATATTTACAGGAAGAGAAAGGAAAAACTGAGATTTACCAATTACAGAATAATGTTACTATAAGAATAAAGTCCAGCTGGGTCGATGTCCGATTAAGACCTAAATGTGTACATATTGATGGTTACCATAAGTTGTATTTCTCTTATGCTGAATTATATTTTCTTCAATTGCAAAAAAAGACATTTATTTATTTAAGATTTTACATTTTGTTCCCTTCCTTACAGGGCAAGTCAGAAAGCCATGCCTATAACTTATATCTGATTTTTAGATTTCTGATTGGCTACCTCTTGTGAGCCTCTGTTTTATTTTGCTTTTAAAAATATCTCTCAATTCCTCGTTGTTGTAGTGTGATAGCATCTCAGATGGTACTTGTGTTGTGCTTATGTTCTAAGTCTCCCAAAGCCAAGCCCATCAAGAGTTCAATGTAACAAGATCAATAGTTCATTTTTTTCTTATAATTATATATGAATAATGGATGACAAAGATAGGAAAATGGTAAGAGGACTGAACAGATTTCTTTTATAATTAATCTGTCAGGGCTCCTGGTTTCACAAACATTGAAACCCCCTCAACACAAGGTAAAGGATCTTCTTAAATAATGATGAGGACAGGGCAGTCCTCTAAGCCATCTGGATCCCTTTGCTAAGTTGGGCCTGGTCCAACAATATGTATTTTAATGCTGCCAAATGCAAGGTCATCCATAGGGAACAAATGACACAAGCCAATACTAAAGGAGAGAGACACACACACACAAAAAAACACAAACAAACAAACACACATACAAAACACTGGGGCTCTGAAGCAAAAGACTGAGTGCAATTTTTAGTTTCTCTGCTTAAATCAAGCTGCTTTAAACTGGGCTGCTTAAAATAAACCTCACATCTCAGGTCTTAAAATGAGTGAATGTAGTCATTTTTTCCCCCTTTGCAGAAGATTGCAGGATAGACATATGAACAAACAGCACGAAAGCAACCCAGTGCCTTGGCCATGTGGAGATGCAGGCTGAAGAAGATCTCTGTCTGTCTGTCTGTCTGTCTGTCTGTCTGTCTGTCTGTCTGTCTGTCTCTGTCTCTGTCTCTGTCTCTGTCTCTGTCTCTGTCTCTGTCTGTCAGAGAGAGAGAGAGAGAGAGAGAGAGAGAGAGAGAGAGAGAGAGAGAGAGAGAGAGAGAGAGAGAGAGAGAGAGGTGGAATCACATAACAGAATATGCTTGAACAAGCTGTTTTGGCAAATTGCTTGCCTCAGCTAGAGATATCTGAGAAATCTGAGGTTTGATCCAATCTGTACCTTCTGAACTCATGCACAGATTAACAACATACGATCATGTGGCTTTCAGCCTTTCACTTTGAGTGTAGTTTGTGGTGTTATTACAAAGGGGAAAAAAAAAACCACCATATTTTTTAGAAACAATATATATTTCAAGATACATGTCAAAATCGTTATTTTTTAAATGGCAGTAGATAGAGCAGATGAGCTAGCATAGGAAAAGATATACCGGTAGAGGTTTATCCTTAGCTTTGGATAGCAGTCAATTCCATAAGAGGAGGTGGGGAGAAGGGACCTGAAGCGTTGGCCATGTTGTTTATCAGTGTAATAAAATGATCTGACAACGGTATGCTTGAGGAACTGTAATCAGCAGGGGGACTCCTCAGACAGAAAGATAAGGGAAAGCTCAGAGTCACGGATAATTGGCAGTTAATTTTCTAACTTGATCTGCCTGAGCGAAAGAGAATAGTGGTTTTCAAGGCTATCTCTTCATCTCTGTCTCTGTCTCAGACATACAAACGCACATTTACATTTTTTTTCCTGGTAGATGTGTCTGTTAAGCATTGTAAACAGTCAATGTAGCGTTTCTGGAACAGCCTGTAACCAGGCTGTTTCTTCTGGTTATTTGTTCTCTGGGTTGTTTTCCTTGTTTCCAGTCTGTAAACCATAGTCTTCTTTTAATCAGAAATAAATAACTTCTGCTTTTCATAAAGAGAATGGCTGTTTCAAGTTGAGTTTGACTCCAGATGATTACAAGGACATATTGGTGCAGTTTTCTTTGCAGAAATGTGGAAATAGTTAGGTTGCCTTCTGTGATACGTTTCAATTTTCCAATCTAGCTACTGTTTTGGATTACCTGGATTACCTGATGAACTCCAACCAGGTCCACTAATCAGATCTGACCCTATTCAGCATTTCTGATCTCAGTCAAAGCCACTTATGAGATGCCACCATGTGTTCTTTGTGCATTTTGGGTTCTGCATTCTATGTATTGACCTGTCTCATAATTATTACATTTCAACTCTAATAATTGTGCTAGAAAATACACCAAACCATAATGTTTCCAATTACATTCATGAGAATTTGGTAAACAGGGAGAGTGGTGGCAGAGGACATTCTTCGATGGATTAGGATTGGGGTATTTATTGACACTGGAATGTCGCAGGATAGAGATTACCACTAGCAGCAGGTAGGAAATGCTTGGGGGAATAGAGAAGAAAAACAAGATTTGCTTTCTTTGCAAATTATTGTACCATTCTGTTTAACTGACTATAATTTTGTTACGGTATTATTATCATGGAGAAGGGAAAGAGCAATAACCTTACTTGCTTAAGAAAACACAACAGGATTCTGAGGAATGGAAGAATCAGGTGCTGTCCTAAGAAACAGGAGACTGTGAATTGTAGAACTTCCTTAGGCAGGAAAACCAGCTGTGTGACTTTGGGCCAATCATTCTCTCTTAGCCCAACCTAACTCACAGGGTTGTTGTTATGGGGAAAATAGGTGGAGAATGTTGTATTAGGTACATTGCCACCTTGAGTTGAGCAAATATAAAACAGATGGGATAAGATCATGATATGATGATGATAGCACAGCGCTCGTGTCAGAAACACTGATGCATTTCTGGGTTGAAAGGATTACCTGGTGAATCACTGTTACCCAGGGGACTCCCAGTTGGGGTCTCCTTTCATGTCCCTGGCAGGAGCTGGAGCAAAGGATATGAGCTCAACCTTGCCCCATGGCAGCTCTTGGAACTCGAACGCTAGCTTGTTAATCTCCATCCCAGTGTCCTAACCATGTGAGCCACCGTGCTGCTGCTGCTGCTGCTGATAATTTTGATGATGATAGCAAGATATCTGCTACCGTGTTTCTCCAAAAATAAGACCGGGTCTTATTTTCTTTTGACCCCCGAAATAAGCGCTTGGCCTTATTTTCGTGGAGGTCTTTTTTTTTTTTTAGGTGAGGCACCAGGCAACCTTGCAGCTGAGGGCCCCTTGTTGAGTCCCGATCCGGGGCTCACCATACCTGGGGGGGGGGCATGGAGCTGCAACCATTGGAGCTGGTGAGTCCAATGACGAGCGAGGTGGCGGTGGTGGGACACGTCAGGACAGCGCCGGCCAGCCGCTCGTCAGCAGGCCGGTCTCCTGGCCGGGTCTGGCCATGAGCGGCATTGGCAGGCAGCGAGGTGCATGGCCAGCCCAAAGAACAGGCAGGTGATGGCGGTGATGGGACTTCCGGTGGCAGCGCAACACAGCCGCTCGTCAGCTGTTCACCCCTGTGGCCGTGCATGTGCTTCCAACCATGCTCCCCAGGACTCTGCACCATGCCGTCGGCCCGGCCACACTGCTGTGACTGGATGTCCCATCGCTGTTGCCTGCCGGTGTCGCTCACGGCCAGATCCGGCCAGGAGAGCGGTGTGCTGATGTGCACCCCTCGATAAAGTGGGCGGGTGGCTAAGCAAGGGGCAGGACGCCAGCTGTGCCAGTATGACGAAGCTCACGGTGGTGCTGCCGTTCATGTGTGCAATGGCACAACAAGCCTTGCAGAGTCCTGCTCCAAGAGACAGCGTGACGTATCGGGACATTTTTCCTCTTTGCTATACTGGGTGTGGGTGTGGCCAGTGTGTGACACATCTGTATCAACTACTCATTCAGGCTTGCAAAGAATCTGATAATTGAATGCAGTAAGCAAAGATACTCACTAACTGTACTGAATTGTATTATTTGAGCAAAGCCTGTCCATATTATATCTGACGTCTGGCCTGTCACTTTTCATGCTTTCTTTTGTCCTACAGCAGCATTAGATATTTATTAGGCCTGTGTGGGGTAAGTTATATGGGCCTTGACAAGGAGTTTTGTGCTGTAGAGGAGACAGGATGTTCTTCATGGAGGCCAAGAACTGACACAATTTGCCTTGACAAAGCATTCCACATCATCTCACAGTCTCTTTGGCACTTCTTACCTCCTCCACACCTCCATCACTGTCATTTCCAAAAGCTCAAAGCAGCTTCTGCAGAAGCCCCTGCAAAGAAACCTCTTCTAAAGAATCTGCAAAGTGCAAAAAAAGTGAGTGAAGCAAAGAGTTCACTCCTCTTAGCAGTAAGGAGGCTGCAACTGTCTCACTTGAATCTTCGGCAAAATGGAAAACTTGTCTGAAGTTTTACGTAACCTACCCTGTTTCCCCCAAAATAAGACATCCCCTGATAATAAGCCCAATCGGGCTTTTGAGTGCATGGCAATAAGGCCAAGCGCTTATTTCAGGGTTCAAAAAAATATAAGACAGGGTCTTATTTTCGGGGAAACACGGTAGTGTTGGCATGAGATTGACCACAGGAGATAGGAAGAAGAGCTGCCGATAAGGTAATGGTCAGATAAGAGTGAGCTGAATCTGGAGAAGCCATGGGGGTGTGGCAAACATCTCAGAAAAGACCTTTGCTGGTTCTTGGCAGGTAAAGGTGAGGAAGGGTACAGGTAGTCCTTAGGTTACCACTTGTTCAGCGACCATCGAAAATTATAATGGCGCTGAAGAGGGTATTTACAAATGGTCCTTAAAGTTGGGGCCATTGCAGCATCCCAATGGTCATGTGATCATGATTCAGGCACTTGGCAACTGGCACACACTTATCATGCTTGCAACATCCTGTGGTCATGTGATTCCCATGTGCTGCCTTTCCTGCTGGGTTCCCAGAAGCAAGTCAATGGGGAAGCTTGCAGGAAGTTGCAAATCACTCCAATAAATTGCTCCTGCTCCTAATGCATTTTTCCCAAGGAGTCCCCAGACAGCAGGCACCAACCCTCCTGCCCACCATAGCGCTCTCCCTCTCCCCACCCCCTCTCTCTCTCACACACACACCCTGTATTCCACCACTCACCTGCCCCCTGGCCTGCTTGAAAGTTGCCTAAGAAAAGGCTTGTTGTGATTGGGACTTGTAACTTCCTGCCAGCTTCTCCTTAACTTTCCTTGTTGGAAGTTCACAAGAAGTTGCAAGTCATGGTCACATGAGGTCCTCCTTTACTACCCCGACATCCTCACTTACCAACAGCAATGGGGACTGCTGGAATTGTGTTTCCAGGTAATGTGGTCCTGTGACAATTGCTCTTTATGACATCCCTTAACAACAGAAATTCCAGTCCCATTTATTTATTTGTATCCCACCTTTAATATTTTTTACAAATAACTCAAGGTGGCAAACATACATAATGCTCCTTCCTCCTCCTATTTTCCCCACTACAACAACCCTGTGAGTTGAGTTAGGATGAGAGAGACTGACTGGCTCAAGGTCACCCTTTCATGGCTGAGGTGGGACTAAAATTCACAATCTTCCCCTTTCCAGCTTGGTGTCTTAATCACTAGACCAAACTGGCCTTTTATTGTCATCCTTAAGCAGGGACTAGATCAGAGGTGGGTTCCTACCGGTTCTAACCAGTTCTTTAGAACCGTTAGTAGGAGACTTCCGGTTTGAAGTCACGCCGGAGCGGAGCAGCAAGCGGACCTCCGTGAGCTGTTGCCGTGTTTTTGTGATTTACGGAGGCCCACGGGCGAAGCTGATCTCGGAGGGAGCAGTGGTAGAAAGGGGAAACCTCGAGGCATCAGAGGAGAAAGGCAATCTCTCCAGATAGCGAGAGGAAACCCCACAATCCGGTCACAGAAGAAATCGACTCATCGAGCCGATCCGGAGGCGTGACAGAGTGACGAGAAGAGGGAAGCGTTGAGTGAAAAACAGCTGGGACGAGTGGTGAGAAAGCGAAGGAAAGTGGATTTTTAACATCTAAAAGGAAGAGACAGAAGGAGATCCCTTTTGGTGGATTTGGAGATATAAAAGACGACAGAGAGCGGCCCCTGGAATGTAAAAGCGGCGAAGCGAAAGTGGGAGCGGAAGCTGCAGGAACGGACATTGAGAAATAATAGAGTGGAGGAGAGGTGAAGGATTGATTTGAATTACAATACCGTACTGCAAAGGACTTAAGAGACTTAAAAGAAGGATTGGAAAAAGACTGTGGCAAAAGGGACAATTGAAAGTGAAGAAAGGAAGAGAAAGTGAGAGAAAGTTGGAGGAAGAGAAAGAAGAGCACTCGTGAGTGAACGGAAGCTGATTAGGTGAAATGACTGGGAGACATCTTGAAAAAAAAAGAGAGAGGCGATAAAAGAAAGAGACATATAGAGACGGAGGAAGTAGTGAAGTGTGGTAATTATATTGGATAAGGAACTTTACAATTTAAAAATAAAATAGATAATAATAAAGAGAGTTGCTTATTATATGATTCTAAGTTGTAAGTGAATATTAGGATTAACCTACCACACGATATTAAAATCTATTGTGTTTAAAGGAATCTTGTTCCTGATTATATATGTTAACAGATATAGAGAATAAGACATATTGGTAGAACACTCTTTTTTTTCTTCTCCTTTTATATGTGTGTGTGTGTGTGTGTGTGTGTGTGTGTGTGTGTGTGTGTGTGTATTTTGAGGTTTTCGCGGGTATGTGTGTGTATGTCTGTGGTTATTCG
>QLTV01000770.1:711689-731140 GCA_003457575.1 Thermophis baileyi | reverse complement strand
TTTCAAGCTATTCTCATCAGCTAGCCACACCACACCCTTATGGGATTAGAACCTGGGCCACTTGCCTTCTCACTTGCCTTAAACACTTGCCTGACAAGGCAAGTGGCCCAGGTTCTAATCCCATAAGGGTGTGGTGTGGCTAGCTGATGAGAGCTAAATAGCTTGAAATAGATCTATACTAGTCTCCCTTTATTTATGTAAAAATATGCAACATATACAATCATGTTTATACTTTGTCTATACTTTGCTTGTAATGTATGCTTGACAAATAAATAAATTAAATTAAATTAAATTATTTTTACCTTTTATCTGGAACCAAAATACAAGTCCCTAGACATATCTCAGTTGTGCCTGGACAAGGTTTCAATCTCACCTCCCACTCAACTTAATACAGCTGGCAGAGTCTCACTGTAGACCTTGATTGTAACCAGTTTATTAATCCATATCCTGACTTTAGCCATCACTTGTATCTCACTTTCTTCCATGAATTAGTACAGAAATGGCTGTCTTGGAGACAAAAATGTCTGAATGGAATAAGTGGGCAAGTTGACAGTGCATTTCTGTATTTCATGCTCAAACATGAAATATTGAGGTCAAAAAGTCAGAGTCCAACAGATCACATGTAAAAAGGGTGGCTTAATATAAAAGAGAGTAGAAGGAAGATCCTCTCTAGCACTGGATCAGTTTAGAGGTCTGATGTTTATAACCAGAAGATGATGGCAGGTGAGGAAGAGAGAGAATTGTCAGTTACTGTAATTGTTTCTGAACGGTCTGTCTTCCCTTTTGAATTAATAAAGCACTATTCCTTTTTCACAGACTTTTTGTTACTCTGCTGTTATTTATGCAGTCAACTATCAACAGTGACAGACGAAGGCTTCAATATTCCTGTTTGTATTGCTTATTGTATTAGTTTAATTAGTGGCATCACTCATAATAACTAGGCCTAGTATCAAACAGTGACATTTATGTCATCATGCAACAATTAGGGTGCAATGCAGCACTAAACAAAATATGAATAAGCTTATTTATAAAATGATCGGTTGAACATATCCATTTGACTTGAATTCAGTTTTTATAACACCTTTTATTGATCATTAGGATGGAGCAATCGTTCTTTTTGTGAATCTGATTGTAATTAGAGCAAGAGAACAGTCCTAAAAATAGCACTTAGACTTATATACCGCTTCACAGTGCTTTACAGCCCTCTCTAAGCGGTTCACAGAATCAGCATATTGCCCCCAACAATCTGGGTCCTCATTTTACCCACATCGGAAGGATGGAAGGCTGAGTCAACCTTGAGCCGGTGAGATTTGAACTGCCGAACTGCAGCTAGCAGTCAGCTGAAGTAGCCTGCAGTACTGCACTCTAACCACTGCGCCACCTCGGCTCTAAATTGTTCTAAAGAACAATTTATTCATAAAATTAGCTGCTTTATTTTTTAGCAATTGGCATATATTGCTATATTGTACCAATTCGATTCACCATATTGTATGTAGTAAACTTGGATCCCTAAATATGCAACTTGTAAAGATGCAAGCAAAGAACTGACAATTAATTTGCACGACTTTCAAGCTTATAATAAAAATAGTATCAGCATGTGTAACTTTAATTTTATAGTCTAATCTACTGGGGTAGGGTGGGCTGACAGCAATCTTGCAAGTCTGAATGGGTTCCTCCCTTTATTTTCATGAGAACTAGAAAAGTTCTTGATTGAGATATTTACTTGGGTTACAGATCTGTCCCAGATTCAAATTCCTTTTATCTGACCATTGACTTGGTTGTAGCTTTTCTTCCTGTTCCTCAAGGTTATTTTTTGGGCCATTAAATTAAACAGCTATGAGCTGCACAAGGCCTTGTGTAGTAAAATAGTACACAAGGCCAGCCTAAGATTTCTGCTCCCCGGAAACCCACTTAAATGAATGTACAGTATGTACCAAAATGTGCCTGATGATTTTGACATACGTGGCAGAAAATTCTGGTATAAAAGTATAACAACATTTTAAACATCAGAAAGAGTTGTACAAATGCCTCAAAAGAAATTCAACAAATGAAAATACATACAAAGATCTATTTGATTCATTAGCAGTGTCTTTATCCAGCAGATACTCAAGCACATTTTTGGAAGCCATAAAAACCCTAATAACCAACCAATGGTAATGGAAAGGAAATGAGGAAACCAAGTGAGCTATGTACCTAATTGATATTCCATGGTGGTAGGAATAGTGTACACCATACACTCCTTCTATATATAATAACATTCCATCATTTCCAGCCAATGTTGGCTATGAAGTCTGGGGACAATGGAATTTGTAGTTCATTGCATCCAGATGGCCCTGGGAAGGTAATTTCTAAACCATTCATCATCTTTTTCAAGGCTCTTTCACTTTTAAATACTCCCTTTTGATTTTGGAACTAAAGTGCATAGCAGGCCTACCTGGGTTTTTAGTGGGTTTTACAGGGATGGGACCACTGAGGAAACCCTACCTACTGTATGACAGGTAGGGGCAGAAGACAAGGTGGAACTAAGTTGCAGGCTGCGGCAAATAGGTAAAAAAATTATTTGATGTATTTAAAAAAAAACATGCTCAATTTTTTTCATAAATAGGCTAGAACGTATGATTATTTTTTTTTTGAAAATGTAAAAGAAATTTTGTCATCCCTAACTGTATGGTGGCATGATAAACAAACGTTCTACTATTGTACTAGGGAACATAATGCAATTTGTGAAGGGTTGACATGTGTTCCTGAACGTCAGAATAGGTTATGTTACATTTCTGCACTTTACATAAAATCGCTCAAGCCAAAAGGGAATGGCATGATGGCTATAGGTGTATATAAGTAAGTTACATTAAATTAGACTGAAGAATAGCAGCTCTGTGAAAAGAGACTGACTACAAAGTATCAATAATATTTTTTAAAAAATGCTGAAAGGTATACATTCATTTCCTGTGTTATTGTGTTCAGCAAGAGTAAAAATAGTCCCAAATTTAAGAAGAGCCCCATCCTTAACAAAGGATTGTTAGAAGGAAGAAAAAACAATGTCTATCCCCATTACAATATAGCTTTATTTAGAATAAAGCATGCTTCGCTGTGTCCCACCCTGTCCCCAGTCTCTGAATCTCTGTGTCTTAAGCACCCTTTGTTCTGAATTGGATCTGCTACGCTGGAGGTCCAACAGTACTTCTCTGCGCTGTTTATGGGTCCCATTGTCCCAACACCAGGAAGATTTGTAGATTTTTCATTCAAGACAGACTTGGAGTATGTTCTGTCTCCAAAACTCATTTCTCGGTCTCCGTTCCTTGCATTATCCTTGATCTAATCCTGGATCTAACCTATTGAAAGTCCAGAGCCCTCTGCCCCTAAAGCAGTGGTTCTCAACCTTTCTAATGCCGTGACCCCGCCCACGCCCCACACCTCCACCGCCGTGAACTGCCCCCGCCTCCACGACCCCCTCCCCTCCCCGCGCGGGATGAGGTGACAAAGGGGGCGTGGCACCAGGGGTGAAATGCTCCGGGTTCGGGCTTGCCTGCGGGTCACCGGACAGCTGATAGCGTGGAAGCAGGAGAGCATGCGCAGAGGGTAGAAGAACCCAAATGGCAGCATCCGGGCTACCAGCTGTCCGGCGACACGCAGCATGGCCGAACCGGGACCTTTTCACCCCTGCAGTGACGGTGGCACCAAAATGGCGGGCTAACGCACACGGCGACCCCTGTGAAATGGTCGTTCGACCCCAAAGGGGTCGCGACCCACAGGTTGAGAACCACTGCCCTAAAGCCACATCTTTTTTTTTAAGCCAGCTCCTTGGCCTTGCAGAGTTATCCCTAGTAAAACTACACTTGAATCTAAGCTTCCTTTTTAAGAGTTTTTACTTCCTAGCTCTCAACTAACCTTTCTGGGGTCTACTGAGAGCCATTTTCTATGTGTGTTCCAAGAGCAGCAGTTCTCCTAGTCATCCAGGCATCCAAGGGAACTGCAACTTATCCAAAGTTCATCACAACAATTTATCTCCCTTTAAATCTATTTTTATATCCAGTGGTTGTGGCTCAACCTCTGTTTGGTTTTCTGCTCATTGCTGCAAGAAACTGTCAAAGTTGCACCTGGATATATCATCCAGGGCCTCTTGTGTACAATACCGTTCTCAAGTATGCCTGAAGAGCTTCAGGCTCTGCCTCATTTTAAATTCACAACTAAACAATAGAGAGACTAGTGGGTAACCTGTGCCCGCAGTATGTTTCAATTATTGGTGATCAATCCTGAAATAAAGTCTTTGGAGTTCTCCTTTTGGTAGAACAGATATTTATGATCACTGGTGCTCTCTTTTGCCTTTTATGTTTGTTAGTCTTATATTCCACCTTTCTGCCTCCAATTTTTTTATATTCCATAGATCTCTCCTGCAATTTTACTCGGTGGTGTAAGATGTGCTGGAAAATAATGACTGGCCCAGAGGCATTCAGTAACTTTCCACAGCTGATGAGCGTCTTGAATTTGAACCTTCTCAGACCTAGTCCAACATTTCAATTAACTAATTAGTTGGTCACAGTTACATCCTGCTTTTCTTTCCACAGCTTCAGGTGGCACACACAGCACCTCCTCTTCCGTTTTTTCCCCCCATAACAACTACTCTGTGAAGTCAAGTGGTCTGAGAAAAAGAGACCAATCCAAAGTCATCAGTCATCTGATGGTAGAGATGAACTTGGGCATTTTCAGTCCCAGTCCAACATCTTAATAACACACATGAAATACACATATGCAACACACATTCCTGTTCAATCTCGTCATTTGCATTAGTCTTCAAGTTCTCTCCTAAGAAGCTGAAGAAACTTCTTGGATGAGAAGCGAAACGTCTTCAAAGAAAAACCAGAAAGTCCAGTTGCCTCTTGAAAAAGCACTTTTGGGACAACCATGACCTGGATGACTGAGAATCTCCATAGACACTCCTAATATACACCAACTCAGGCTTTGCCATTTTAATTTCCTGGTCTTCAGAGCTTCTGCTATCCTTTTCTATTGATGCCTCTAGGCATCGTCTTTCTCCTTCTATACATTAGGAGGAGAAGAATCAGTATTTTAATCCAAATGTACAGGTTTTAATATTAAGACTCCCCCCACCACTGTCTAATTTTGTAGTGTATATGTGTGCGTGCATATGACCAAGAGCCTATATGTAGTATAAATATAACTTCTGAATGTGTTTGTTAGAGTCATTATCCATGCTTCTGGCTATTCTCTGTTTGTTGAAGAGTAATGCATAAATCTGCTGCATGGATGACAGATCTCTAAACAACATTCCTCACCTGTAATTATGTACTTCTGTGAGCTGCCATGAGTATGAATGGTTATAATGAGCCTAAGGCCTGATAATGCAGGTTCCAACAGACCTATTAAGGAGCATGAAGTACTATCCCAGCCTGCAATGTGTCTTGTGCAATAAACAAAGGCATTGACCCACACAGCCATCCAATACAACACAATGTTTCTCATAATTATTACACTAATTCTCATAACCATAGGCTGAAGGGCGTGAGTCAAAATTTGCAAGGTGATGGATGTGTCAGTGCAATTCAAATTCTGCTCCTTTTGTATGCGTTGACATTGGTCACGTGTGCAAAGGGGACAGAACTTCAGTGATGATGTTCTGCCTATCATCTTCCAGATTTTGATAACTGTTCTGCACATGCTCTTGCTGCATGGCGTTATGATAAATAAAATCAAGTGAAACCTGTGATTGTCTCCATTGAATTTCATTCCAACTTTCTTTTACACACAGGCTTTGCGTATCTTTTTCTTTTTCTTCATCTTGTTCATTCTGTCCTGTTCCCAACTACATGAGATGCATGTTTATTTCTTCAGAAACATGTGCACACATTTTAAAGCAATTAATATCACCACATTTATTCCCACTTTTGTCATTCTGGCAATGTTTTATGATCATAGGATTAATAAATTAATGGTCTCCTTTTAAAATAGGATTTGGTTCTCTAAAAATACTTCAAATGACTGCATCACACATGCCATTTGCCTCCTTTCTCTGCACACATACACACCATATCCATAATGAAGTCATGCTAAATTAGCCTTAATCATCAAGGCGGCAGTAAATTGAGTTTTCCACCCAGTGGAAGAGGCCGCTTTGTCAAGGGAACAAAATAAACAAGACATACATGTCTTCATTTTCAAGACAATCAAGAATCTCCAAATAAAAGCAGTGCAGAATGCCAACTTTCTCCTACTCAAGTACAGGAAGTTCAAGAGAAATGAGACAAACAAAAGGCCTCATAAGTGTTATCACCTCTTAACTACAGCCAATAAACTTCATTTGTCAGAACTTTTCAGTTGCTGATAAGATTACAGGCTCTGTGTGAGTGAGAAAGACAGGGAGACAATAAGAAGGAGCGGAGCGGGAGAGCTCAAGTAGCTGAATACACACACAGAGTTTGGGTTGTGAGCAACAATAAATTTCTCCTTTACCCAAGCAATCTGATCTGATCTGAGCCATAATACAGCTATCAAACCCACTATGCAATAGCCATTTATGTAACTGGATCAGCGGGCCAGAAGGAAAGCCAAATCTCTTGCTTACTTCCAAATGCGAAGTGGTCAGCTGTAGAAGAGTTTAATGAGCAGGAAGAAAAGGTTAACCATCTTTGTCAAATCCTTCAAGAGAGGGGATGCTTACAGCAACTGAAGGGCTTATGGAATAATTAGAAGGGTCTCAAAGGGATCAGAGGCCAGCTTCTGTTTTTGATCCACTCTCTTTGGCTGCCTTTCTCTCGGGATGTGTTAAAACGACTTCTAAAGGCTAAAAGAAAAAGGCTTTACAAGACAAGTTACATCTATTATAAACCATTAGATTGCCTAATGCTGCCACAATGTTGTGGAAGCTCATTTCAGGAGGATCACACTGCTGAAAAGACTTTCCTTTCTAACAGGAATTACACCAAGCCAGATTTCTCTGGGAAAGTATAATTTATGAAGCTATGAGTTGACAAAGGTCAGATGGCAAGGGGTATGAAGGCCATTGCTTATACCTCATGCCTAGAATGAACAGGACATCTCCAGAGAATACTATTTACTGGGTAAGGATGTGGTGCGCATGCTTATTCTTATCTGAATCAAATTTGCATACGTTTTAAAATATTATTAGCTGCTCTTTGAAATTATGAACAATCAGATGATAAGTAGGACTTAGTGTCATCTATTAAAGGCTTGGTGTCTTCCTGGAATAGGAGATACAAGCTCTTTATTCTGTAGACATAAGAATCAGTAGACATAAGACACTTTCCAAACTATGGCACTATTGGCCTTTTAGATCCCCCAAATTTCTGATTCTGTTCGAAGCATCAGCAATGGCAGCAACATTAAAAAGAGGGGAAAATATTTATCGATGTTAGCTTTCTCATAGAGTGAATACATAAATAATTCTATTTTCTTCTCCAATGAAGTTCTCTTTTGGGCATTGTCTAAACTTCCTCTTTTTACATTGGTTTTTCCCAGCTACTAACTTCCACTAATAATGCTATTAGTATCTGTTTCATAGCACTTTCAGTATTGTATTGGTAAATCATTTTGGGATATAAGTAAGTCAGAAGTCATAGATAAGGAAATTAGTGAACAGATGACTATGCTGATAATGGTAAACTGTTTTATGAGCTGAGTCAAATTCTGTACAAGCCATAATGTCAGTTTTCAATAAAGTTCAATAAGTTACATTCAAGTCCTACATTTGGGTAAAATTGCTGCATAAATTCTCTCAATAAGTTAAAGTTCCCCTCAATTCAAGAGGGAGGTCTACACAGACGCATCCATGTGTATTTCACAGTGGCAGTGCAGACGTGGCTTGTCTTTGGCTTTTTTAAAACATTATTTTCTTACTTACCAGTCTTGTCTACACTCTTTGATCTCATGGTGGTCTCCCATTCAGATTCTAGTCAGGTCTGATCTTGCTAGCTTTTTTTCAGGTCAGCTAAAATTCCTGTGTGTTCTCACTATTCATGTCAATTGCTCATCTAGAAGGATTGATAAGTATTAGGGAATTATCTTCGGAGATGTACTTTTGTTAAATAATAAATATTTTTAAATGCCATGGAACACAAAAGGAGTTCTGTTTGATGTGTGCTCTTGAGAGTTTGATCTACTTTTGATCTATTTTGCAAGCAAGGCAATGTGTAATTAACACACCAAGTTTGTCAGAACAGCTCCACAATATCTGACAAAATACATTTTGAACTAAGAAAGAAGAATTTGAAAAATTGCAGTCCTTGCTTCCCTTAACAATATTAAAACACTGCAGTAGTGGGTTGGGTCTGTTTTTATGTCAAAAATTCTCTGGTGAAAATTGGAAGGCTGTATGGTTGAATATTCTCTGGACTCTAGAAGTAGCTTAATTATCTGTAATAGTTTGTTGGGAGGAAAGGAAAAGGAGAAGTAGGAAGAAAGAGAATGGAAAATATTCTCAGAGAATTTCTTTGGGATTTTCTAATTTTCTAATAAATTTCAATATGCCTTAAAATACTAACTGGGAAGGAACTATTAAAAGAACTGTTGAGACTTCTGTCAATTATCTTTGAGGTGCTCTGGAAAACTATTTGAGGAGAACTAGGGAGCTGCCAAAGAGTTGAGAAGAGCAGATATGATTCCCTCTCTACGAAAGGTAATAAAATCCCAGAAATTATCAACTTACTGAGCCTCACATGAATACCTAGAAAGATGTTGGAGTACATAATAAATCAATAAGCATCTTGAAGACTACAGTAGGATTGCTAAGAGTCAGTATGACTTTGTCAAAAATAGGTCATGTGAGATAAGGCTTGGCTCGTTTCTTTGTCAAGTTAACTACTTTACTGGGCAAGACAAATGTTGAGATATAAGCTACCCAATATCAGCAAAGCTTCTTACAAGTTTCCATGAGATATTTTCATTGTTGAGCTGTTCAATGGGTGGAAATACTATAGCAAAGTGAGTCCACAACTGTCTGATTATCCATAGCAAGAGAGTCAACACTGGATCAATTTGGAGAGTAGTAACCAGTGAGTCCTGCAGGAATCTGTTTTATGGCCAGTATTATTAACATTTTTGTTGATATATATAACAAGGCTCATCCAGTTTGCAGATAACACAAATTGGGAGGTCTTGGGATAATAGAACAAGACTGCAATCAAATCTAGGCAAATTGGAAGACTGATCTGTGAGGGACATGATGTCGTTCAAGCAGAAAAAATGTTTTTATAGAGAAAAAATTCAGGACACACGTACATGATGACTTCAAAGCACTACATCAGGGGACTTGGGGTTGGTCATTGACAACAACCTGAACATCAGTCAGCAGTGTGATACAGCTGTTGGAAGGCTAACACCTTCCTGAGTTGCCTTAGAAAAAGTACAGCATCAAAGACAGGTGAAATCCTTGTAGCAATAGCAATAGCAATAGCACTTAGACTTATATACCGCTTCATAGTGCTTTACAGCCCTCTCTAAGCGGTTCACAGAGTCAGCATATTGCCCCCAACAATCTGGGTCCTCATTTTACCCACCTCAGAAGGATGGAAGGCTGAGTCAACCTTGAGCCGGTGAGATTTGAACCGTCGAACTGCAGCTAGCAGTCAGCTGAAGTAGCCTGCAGTGCTGCACTCTAACCACTGAGCCACCTTGGCTCTTGTGGCCCCTGCTTTGTACTGATGAGACCACATGTGGCCTATTGGATTGTTCTTAGCGCTACGTTTCCAGAAGAATATTAACAAGTTAGAACAGATCCAAATGAGAGCAAGAAAGATAGAAGGCTTGAAAACTTACTTTATGAGAATAATGTGAAGGAACTAAAGATGCTTAGTCTGGAAAAAATGAAGTAGATATGATATTAGTGTTCAAATGTATCAATGGTGCCATATAGAAGATATTCTATTTTCAACAGAATGATTTTACACAGACTAGAGATAATGATTACAGCTTGCTACCACTTAAATTTTATTTAAATATAAGGAAAACCTCCTGCTGGTAAGATGTGTAGAATACTGGAACAATCTACCTGTAGAGACTGTGGATTCTCCATATCTGGAGGTTTTAAGAAGAGACAAAATTAAGATTGTGGGATTTAATCAGACTTAACTTCCAGATTCTGTTGGATTCCAGCTTTTTTGTACCATCTCAGAGCTGCTTAGATCAGTCAATAAGAAATTTAAATAACAAAGAAACTATTAAGTAATTGCTCAAAATGTTTCTGTTCTAAACCCTGTCAACTGGCAAGTAATTAAGTTAAAAGCCTCTAAATTGAGACTACAATAACATTGTGCCAAATTTTCTTCGGGTAATCAGGTGAATGGTTTGAAATCTAAATATCCCTAATTATGGTAATTGTTCTATGAATGCTATAGAACAAATCAAGACACTTTGAAGGCTGACGCTGCTTAACTTTAAAGAAAGATGTACACAATACAGTAGATTATGAAAGGAGATGAACTGGAAGGTGATAGGTACATCATATTCTCTCTCCTTTCTTAAGCAGCTGGCAAAATATTTAGCAACTGTAATTTGAGAAGAGACCAAGAACTCATGAAGCTAGAAAAGACAATTCTTATTAGACTTGCATAGGAAACGAGAGTGAGATATTTCTGCTTAAAGAAGGGAGGCAATTAGATTCACAAGTCAGTTCTGACCCTCGTTTTGTTAGCAAAATAATGTTCTTAAGCAGCTGCCATGCCTGAAAGATTCACGAAAATTCTGATTTAAGTTCTGCATTTTTGGAATACTGTCATGTTTAAAAGTTTTGGCTTCCTATTGAAGGTCTACTACAGGGGTGTCAAAATGGCAGCCCACGGGCCGGATACGTCACATGCAGGCCACACCCACCTCAGCTCCGCAAAGGGAAAAAAACATTGCGATACATCACATGATGGCAACGTGATGCGGCAAGTTTGACACCCGTGGTCTAGATTCTTCTCCTGCCTCCTACTTCTATACTCCTTAAAAAGATTTATTTAGTGATTTTAAGTTTGATACTGTTGTGTTGATTGCTGTTGACATTTATATATTACTTTTAACAATTGTATGTAGGTTTTGTTTTAAAAACTATGTTTAATTATTCAAAA
This sequence comes from Thermophis baileyi, assembly GCA_003457575.1. NCBI lineage: Eukaryota > Metazoa > Chordata > Lepidosauria > Squamata > Dipsadidae > Thermophis > Thermophis baileyi. Next base: position 720,059 of record QLTV01000770.1, on the reverse strand, counting down.
CTAATTATTGAAATATTCAAAGTATAAGCCTAATTTCATGATGCTTGTAAAGTCTCTGTTTATCCACTCTGCTTTATTTTCCTTTTTTTTTTACTTCATTTTGCTTTCTCTCTCTTTTTTTCCTTTTCCTTTCAAAATGCTTAATAAAAATACTCATTATCATCATCATTGCAAGGCGTACACCAGGAAATGAGGTAGCTGCTTAAAGGGTGCCCCTATTCATTTTTATGATTTGCTTGCTGCCTCCTAAACACACTGCTCTGTTGAGGATATAAACATGCCAACTGCCCCCAGCATTCCACCCAGTCAATTTTCCTGTCTTTTTTTCCCCCCAGCTGTTTTCTAACTTCATCTGGCACAATTCCTGCTGTAGGTTTATCTGAAGCATGTTAAACTGAGGCAAGCTTAGGATTTGGGCCAGCTTTGCTCCTATTGATTACTTGAGACTGCTGTAGATAAACTTCCTGGTTTCTGCTCACTGATTTTCACATCCATTTGCCATTGGGCAATGGGGAATTCAAGGTTCTCTCATTGAGCCTGTAGAAAGTTAGCACCCACCCTTCTCCTAGAAGAATGAAATATTTTAGGAAATACTAAAAAGCCAATTATATTTCCCTAAAGGAGGAATGGAGAAACATTCTCTTGGAGACAGAAAGCAGCACCCACCTTTCTTAATAGCCCTCAGCAGATGTCAGCACTTAAGAGATAAAGAGCTTATTGAAAGAAGCCAAGTATCTAGGTAGCTTTATTCATAAGCAAATAGCCATCACCCAAGATCCAACACAGGAAAAAGCCCTTAAGCCACAATAGGAATTATTGTATCACCCTCAGAAACTTCAACCAAACTTAGCTCAGACAAACACCTAGGATTTGTACTTTGCCTATAGAGCCAGATATGACCCCTACATAACCCCTACATGGCCCCATGGGAATCTGACAACAGCTAATAGAATACATGTTGCACAGGAATACATGTTGCACAGGAACAGGAAGCTCAAGTGCAAAGCTTAAAAAAGGTATTAAACCCCTCACTCTCAACTCCATTTTGTCAGCTGCCCAGGATCACATGTGGTTCTGCTTCATCAATAAACCATCTTTCCAATCAGCCTCCATGTTTCCAGTGTCTTTCTCCTGGCTTGGAACTGAACCAGATGGATATTTCTTCCCACAAGCCCCAAAGCCACCATTTATTACATGTAATCTACAGTATAAAGCCCATTAAAACTGGTTTCTCCCTTTTGATTTCCCTTTCTATTGACACATAGGCTTTTTCTGCATGGAGGTCTCCTAGTGCTACAGAGCCTGGTTCTAACAATTTAAGAAACCAACATTTCAATTTTGTAGAGTTTGTACAACCTGAAAGAGCTGAGTTGCTTCTTGCTATGTTCCATTAGAAATGATTAGATTCCAGAAAAACACAGATTTGTCCAGACTTCAATAACTTATGAAATTCTTTTCTCTTCTTCTTTGGGTCACTCTCCGAGATATCTCGGTTTACAAACTTTATTAGTTCATCAAAATCTAAAACACAAAAGAAAATAAAAACAATGGGAAAATAGGGGAAGGAAAAAAAGGGAAGAGAAGAGAAAATGTGAGGTAGAAGGAGAAAAAGAAAGAAAAGGCTTTGACTTCTGACTCTCTTTAGCACAGTACAGATAGTCCTCGACTTAACAATGTGGTTGTTAAGTGAATCTGACTTCTCCATTGACTTTGCTTGTCAGAAGGTCACAAAAGCTGATCTCATAATCCCAGGACACTGAAACTCTCATAAATATGAACCAGTTACCAAGCATCTGAATTTTGATCACATGACCATGGGGATGCTGCAAAGGTCATAAGTGTGAAAAATGGTCATAAGTCACTTTTTTAAATGCTGTTGTAACCATTAATGGTCACTAAACTAAATAAGCTGTTGTAAGTCAAGGACTATCTGTATTGTGCTAGAGAGTCAGAAGTCAAAGCCTTTTCTTTCTTTTTCTCCTTCTACCTCACATTTTCTCTTCTCTTCCCTTTTTTTCCTTCCCCTATTTTCCCATTGTTTTTATTTTCTTTTGTATTTTAGATTTTGATGAACTAATAAAGTTTGTAAACTGAGATATCTCGGAGAGTGACCCAAAGAAGAAGAGAAAAGAATTTCATTAGTTATTGAAGTCTGAACAAATCTGTGTTTTTCTGGAATCTAATCATTTCTAATGGAACATAGCAAGAAGTCAATGGAGAAGTCAGATTCACTTAACAACCACATTACTAACTGAACAGCTGCAGTGATTCACTTAACAACTGTGCCAAGAAAAGCCATAAAATGGGGCAAAATTCACTTAACAAATATTCAACTTCGCAACATAAAATGTTGGGCTCAATTGTGGTCATAAGTTGAGGACTACCTGTAGAAGATAGCAACATTACAGCCACAACTTTTTACTTTTACACATTAGTGTATACTAGACATTTCTACAGCAACTATTTCTCTCCCAAGTATCTTTGCACAGTGTCTTGCAGAGGTGGCTATTTTTGAAGACAATCTTTTGAAAAAGTATTGAGAAGAGACTGAGATCCTATGCTTGAATATTCCTTTCATCTCTACAGGAATTTTTTGAAAAGTTGTTTTTTCCATTGCATTTTCCCACCACCTGAGAGAAAGAGGAGGGTTTTTTTTCTTTTCCTGTGAATTGGAAATGGAGCAGGTTATAGTATGCTACTAGTATCAAGAAGAGATTCAACCTAGAAATAAGGAGAAATTTTCTGACAGTGAGAACAATCAACCAATGGAACAGCTTGCCTTCAGAAGTTGTGGGAGCTTCATCACTGGAAGCTTTGAAGGAGAGACTGGGCTGCCATCTGTCAGAAATGGTGTAGGGTCTCCTGCTTGGGCGGGGGGTTGGACTAGATCAGGGGTGTCAAACTCGATTTTATTGAGGGCCACATCACGGTTGTGTTTGACCTCAGGGGGGGGGCTGGAGTGGGCATGGTCAGGGTGGGCATGGCCAGCTTGACATCACTCATGTGATCAAATGCGACTTTTGCTAGTAGTTTGTTTTGCTAGCACTCTGCCAGGGAAAACGGAGCTCATGAGGGCCACGCGTGGCCCTCCTGGGCTCCGTTTTTGGCTGCGATGGCCTTCTGCAGCCCTCTGCCAGTGAAAATGGAGCTCGGGGGGCCACGCACGGGCCAGTCCTTTGCTGTTTCTAGGGAGGGCCCAGGCCAGATCTAAGCACCCAGCGGGCTGGATTCGGCCCGCGGGCCTTGAGTTTGACACCCCTGGACTAGATGACCTACAAGGCCCCTTCTAACTCTGTTAATCTATTAAAACTGTATATAAGATGCTCACTAATAAAAAATGAAAAAAATTGAGCAAGAGGCAGAAGTGACCACAGATATGGCTGTCTCTGAGCATTAGCTTTAACCTGAGAGGGACTGTTTGCTTGTTGCGTTTAACTCTTTTTAAACACATCATTTCATTCTTCCTTGTGCACTTACCATGATCCAATGTCTTATTTTTCTTTCTCTTCCCTATGCAGCTACATCTTTCCGCATCTTCAGCCTGTGTTTTTTTTTCCTCCCTATTTCAGCTGGGAGGAGGGCGGGGAGTGTGTATGTTTCAGTGTATGCCACAACACACATGAATGGGAAGGGAGAATTTCCAGTTTAGTAGCAGTTATAGTTGTCAAGAAGGGGAAACAAGACATTGGATAGGGTTTTGTCATTTTCCCTCTGTCCTCCCTTTCTTAGGGGTCATCTTAATTCTGAGTCATCTCCTGTTCAGGTAAAAAAAGGTATGATTTGTCTGTTGTGAACATAACACAAGGGCTTTGTTATCAAAGCAAGCTTGTTGGGTTGCAAGGGAGAAGAGAATGAATAGCCTGTGAAAGTCTGGTGCTTTACAATTGATCTGTAAAAAGGGGACAGACAGAGGAAGAATAATATTGATTTAGTGCCCTTCCAGAAGAATTCTTTCTGGCTATCCAGCATGAAGAATTGATTCCTTGTAGGGTGGAACTGAAACAGTCTAAGAAAGCAGCAGAGAAAATGGGAGGGCACAGAAAAGCATATTTGTTTTAAGTTGCAAATGATCCTGACCAAAGGTGCACTGGCTAGGGTTATGTAGTCTTCCTTAGTTTCACTGATACCACTGGACTGGCATATACATCTATCTATACAATCTTCTTTAATTTGATGTGTTCCATATGTCTCACTCTTTGAACAATCCAGTGAATAGGAGAGGGGGAAAAGACAGGGGAAAAAAAATAAAGAATGAGGGGTCCTTGGTGCTGTCTGAGCTTGCTTGTTTTCTTGCAGATGTTTCATTACCCTAACTAGGTAACATCATCAGTGCTGTTACCTAGTTAGGGTGATGAAACATCTGCAAGAAAACAAGCAAGCTCAGAGAGCACCAAGAACCCCTCATTTCAACCCTGAGCTACAAATATTCTCCTTTATTGGAAAAAAATAAAGAAAACTAGATGAGAGAAGTTCTAATTATAGGCTAAGTATGATTTAGGGTGCTCCATCATGCAGATAACATGCAAATTTGAAGTAAATGAAGTACTTTGATGCCTCTGTAAGACACTGGTGTGGAAAGAGTCTTAGAAATTGAATATTTTTGATCACTTTCTTTAGGGGATTTTTTTTTCCCGTCTGCTCAACTTTTTCAAACTACAAAAGGAGTAATTATTAAGCCAAATGGGCTTCCAGGTGAGCTTGCTAAGTAATTCTGTATTTTCATATATTGTGAATAAGACACCATTTGATAACTGGAAACATCCTAAGGTAGTAATATCTATATATTATAAGGGCCACAAATGTTGGATGAATAGAATGCAAATGTATTCAGATTTTCATATCAGCCTTTGATCTAAACCTAAAAGCTTGGGTTTAATCATGCTTCTTTAATTTAGGCATCACAAGGAAAGTTGTGAGATGGAAAGAGTTATTCAGAATTCTTACTTATAGTGAATATCTTTAAAGCATCTATATACCATACTTAAGTGGTTTAACTAATCCTTCTTCCCAGAAAACCCTTAACATTTTCTTTTAATTTAATTAAAATGCATTCCCATATCACCGTAACATCTTTTTCTCTTTCCTTAGTTCTCTGCCTTTTCTTCTATATGTCTGATGATTGAGTGCTGTTCAAATAAGATTCCCTGTGAAATCAGGTAGGTTTCAATTAAACAAGCCTTCTCTTTCTACACAAATGAAGATATTGCCAGCTTTCACATCTTCAGGTTGGAAACAAAAGAGATTGTACACAGGGGAAGATGCTGGGATGATCACAGTTAATAGAAGTTTATGAATAAAATCCAAATATTTAAAGCATTGGAGATTCCAAAGGTGCTTTTTCAAGAGGCAACCAGACTTTCTGATTTTTCTTTGAAGACGTTTTGCTTCTCATCCAAGAAGCTTCAAAGAAAAAACAGAAAGTCCAGTTGCCTCTTGAAAAAGCACCTTTGGGACAACCATGACCTGGATGACTGAGAATCTCCATAGACAAAGCATTGGAGATATTTCCCCTTGACCTGCCACAGTGAGCTGAAATAGCAGCAAGGAGGAAATGCCATGGCATCTGTTCACAAAAAGGGATTGCTTTTATTAGACAAGTTTTATTATCCTTCAACCTCTCTCTTCCACATCAACCCTGCCTGGAGAGTTGCGTAGAATTCAGCAAGGAAAGGTGAGCCAGTGGGATGTAGTGGTTAAGGCAACAGGCTAGAAACTGGAAGACTATGGGTTATAATTTCAATTTAGGCAGGATTGTATGACGTTTGGGCAGTCACTTTCTCTCGACCCTAGGAAGGAGGCAAACCACTTCCAAAAAAGCTTGTCAAAAAAACTGCAGGGACTTTGACTGACTCAAAGGCCAAGCCAAGCAAAACAAAACCAAAAGCAAAGTTATATATTAGTGGGGATTAGCTGTATTATTAAGTGTCTAGCAGGTGCCAGGCATCTAGTTAAGGCAAAGAAGGAAGTAATTATCTAATTTAGGCAGTGAGTTTGTTATCTCGCATTGGCGCTTAGCAAGATACACTGCCCAGGAAAGTAAACAGGAAGAGTTACCATGTCTAAGCAGCTTCTCTTCCCGATATTAATTTAAAAAATGTGAATCAATCACAGGACAAAAGGGTAGCTCTAAAATACACAACGTGAAATAGGCAACTGAAAAGCTAAACTGGAATGGTATTAGATACACTCACACAGTTAGCATGACCGATCATTCAACAGTGCCAACATTAGGATAAGAAGGCTGAGATGAAGAAAAAAGGTCTTAAGTTCATTATTCAATATTTTGTACCCAATGAAATTTCCACTAACCTGCTGTTGGTTCAAAGAACAAATCTTCCTTTGTGTTCCATGGTAGCCCTCGACTTACGACCACAAGTGAGCCCAGAATTTAGGTTGTTAAGTGAGATATTTGTTAAGTGAGTTTTGTCCCATTTTACAACTTTTCTCGCCACAGTTGTTAAGTGAATCACTGCATTGTGATTAGTAACACAATCGTTAAGTGAATCTGGTTTCCCCATTGATTTTGCTTGTCAAAAGTTTTCAAAAGATGATCCCAGCAACGGTCATAAGTATGAACCAGTTGCCAAGCATCTGAATGTAAATCACGTGACCATGGGAATGCTACAAAGGTCATAAGTGTGAAAAATGGTCATAGGTCACTTTTTTCAGTGCCGTTGTAACTTTTGAACAGTCACTAAACAAACTGGTGTAAATCGAGGACTACCTGTAATTCAGTGGTGGGTTGCTGCCGGTTCGGACTGGTTCTCCCGTACCGGTGGTGGAAATTTGCACCCGCTTGCCGAACCGGCAGCGATGGCCGGCTGTCCACGCCCCCAAATCGGTTCTCCAGTCTCCACGGCTGGCAAAGAACCCTCTGTGCATGCGCAGAGGCTTCTGCGCATGCGCAGAGGGTCATTTCCCTGACGTGACTTCCGTCGCGATGCGAACTGGTAGGGAAGGTAAGTGGAACCCACCCCTGCTGTAATTATATTGAATAAACATTTATTTAGACAACGTAATAAGTTTTCTTTGGGGTCTCAAGGTTTCTCGATCAATTTGAAAAGAGTTCTGAGCATTCTACATTTGGAGGATTAAGGGGTGGAGTTGCAGGGACAGAGGAAATTCCATATATGAGTAGGGTATATTCCTCTACAGATAGTCATACCTGGTTATGTTAGCTGAATGGAAAGGTACTTTCATTGTGAAAAATTACTTTTATCTTTTCCTCCCGCTCAAAATGCTCCTGTAAGAAACCTTGTGGAATTGGGAGATTCTACAGGCAATTTTTTTCCTGATTTTTCATTAAATCCAATGAATTATCTTTCTGAATGCAAGGTGTAAACTAAATAAAATATAATTAGACTCTTGAATTAATTGGATGTGCTAGCTGTTAGAAGGCTATCCTTCAAATGGCATATTTTACTGTGACTTTTGATCTTTTAGATACTCTTGAGATTCATAACTAATGCAATGGTTACTTCAAATGATGAACTATCCTGTACTGTTAAATTTGCACTAATTATACAGAACTGCTGACAGATCAAAGGTAAGGCCAGCAGCAAATGGCATTGCATGCAAAAACATTGAAAAAGCAGAATTATTATTATGGTTCGTTGCTCAGTGAGCAGATGTTTAGATTGCAGTTGGTATTTTTATCCACCTATGGAGTCCTTTCCAAGGACCTGGAGTAGGAAGATGTAGTTGTTGATGGTGTTAAAGATATTGTCGCAAGATGTAAGCTGTTCCAAGTGTTGGAAGAAATGTCCTTCTGGGTTCAGTTCCAAGTGGGGAGAAAGACACTGGAAACATGGTGGTTGCTTGGAAAGATGGTTTTAATGGTGGACAGGACCACATGGTTTGAGGTCCTGGGGAAAAAGGGGATCACATGCCTTGAAGATCTTGAAGAAAAAAAGGGAAGAGATGCTGAGAGTCCCTGGGTTTTATGCCCTCTCTGGGCCCCACCCTAGAGCTTCTTGTTCCTGTGTAAAAAGAATTACACTCTGTGCACTCTGATTAGTGGTCAGACACCCAGGGGGCGGGGAAGGGGTGGGTTCCTCCCGGTTTGGACCGGTTCTCCCAGTCGAACACCAGCAGCCCCCTGGTGATGTCACGATGACGTCACCGAACCGGATCGGACAGTGCCGGTCCGTGGGGGCTGCCATCTTTTTTTTGAATTTTTTTTTAAATTTTTTGGGGGGAATTTTTTCTCCCCTTCTGAGCATGCGCAGAAGCCGACTTCCGGCACTGTGCATGTGGTCGCCATCTTTTTTTCAGCTTTGTTTTTTCCCCCCCAGATTTTTTGTTACTGCCCACAGGAGGAAGCGAACCAGCAGCGAGGTAAGTTGGAACCCACCCCTGATAGATGGATAG
>QLTV01000770.1:696095-710023 GCA_003457575.1 Thermophis baileyi | reverse complement strand
TTCTATTCTATTCTATTCTATTCTATTCTATTCTATTCTACATTAGTTGGTTTGTTTCTTGCAGTAAGCGGGTACTTATATTTGATATTACACTATTGACATCTTTTAATATTTGTGTTTCTTTGGAACAACTTTCAATGCAGGCAATCTTACTCTGTTGTTTTTGTGCTGTTCTAGATGCCCAGTTAGCATCTTGTTTCAATTCTTTTTAGTTATTATTATTTGGCTTGCCTCTCAACAATTGTTTCACCACTATCTTAATTCTAGATTCCTTCCCACCCCAAACTCCTAAACTAAACTAACTTTTTGTAAAAGAAAACCTGGTGCTGGGTAAAAAAAAAAAATGCAGCTGCAGCAGGCCAGACAACTGCTAACTTTCTCTTGTCGAATCCCAAGTCAATTCTAATTTGTTCCAATGCAGACTTCCATTTTTCTTTTAATTATAATCCAAATTATCACTTGACAAATGCATTTGATATGCAGAGGAAAATTGGGGCTTGAAGCCATTCTGTGGGATGAGGCACAATTAATGAAAAGCCAATGTAATTCTCTCCGGTGCCTTCGAAACATTCAACTCAGGAGGCTGAATAAAGGAGTAAAATTCAAGGGTGTGTTAATATTGGAAGGGATATTTCTTTGACCTCAGGGAAGGTCCAAATGAACAAAACCAACTCCCTCTCTGACTTCTGATCTTCAGCCCCTTTAATTAACATGTTAATATATTCTGCTATAGATTTAATGGCAAGTAACAAGTGCAAGGTGGAGGCAGAAATAAAATCAAAGACAACAAATTTGTAACTTGTTTAAAAGAAATCATTATTGTCTACTCAACTGCAGTGAACCTCGATTTCCCTCTTCCCATTTCCACCTGAGGGAGAGATTGCTGTTTTGGAAAAAGAGGTAAACATGCTCCCTCACATATTAAGCAGAATTAATGATCTATTTGCTTAAATGCCATATATTACCTCTAGTTTATACATCCACTGCATAAACGATAGATATTACTTGGTCAGTCTGATAGATTTGAATGCAGGTAGGATCATCAATCAGCGTCGGCAACTGATTAGTTGTTTGTGTCTTTGACAGGCTCCTCCATCTCGCTGAATGAAAGCCTGCTGATTGCCTACACTTCTTTCCACATTCATTGCCTTCTGCTGCCACTATATTATACAGTTAATGCTGATAGTGGAAAATCCTCTGTGACAGCTAACCATGAATTTCTCCCATTCCTTTATTATTACACTTACATTATTTTATATTCCACGGGGCGACCGGAATGGCTGCAAGGTGGCTAAAGGTATTGGGAACTTCTAATTTTTGGAAATAAACATTCCTAGTATAATTCAAGATAAATCTCTATTGTATTACCAATTTTGTATGGTAGTTGTCAATTCTGAATTGATAATTATGCATTATTGAGACCTAGCTAGGCCTGGAGAGGGTGATATCCCTCTCTGAAATGTGTCTGGATGGGTCTGGGGTATGGAACCAGCCTAGACCCCCAGGGCAGGAGAGGGGGAGTAGCTGTTGTCTTCTGGGAGCCTCTATTGGTCTTTAGGGGCACCGCTGCACAAGTAGCTGATTGTGAGACCTTGTTTCTAAAGATAGGCTCATCAGATTAGTTGGACAGCTGCTATTGTATCATCCTCCCTGTTGTGTAACAGCCTCTCAGCCTGAGCTACTGAAGGCCATCTCAGAGTTGGCTGTGAAGTTCCCCAGGCTGATGATCTTGCGGCACTTCAATTTGCAAGCAATTTGAGGTCTACCCATCAAAAGCAATCCAGGAGTTCAGGGCCACCATGATGGCTATAGTCTATCCTAGATCATTCATGGCCTGACTCAAAACAGTGGTCACATCAGACATGGTTTTATTGTCGGAGCAGTGGCAGTGTAGTCACTAACTATCTGTCCCCTCTGCCATGGTCAGATCATGTTCTTATTCTCTTATGCTACCCCCATCTGCAAGGAGGTAGGACTTATTCATTCAGACCACCTCTAGTGATGGATGGACCCATTGGGATTCCAAAAGAACTGGGGTTTTTATCTGAGCTTCTGCTGCATCGTCCTGCTGAAGCCTTGGCTGATCATGTCTGTGTAACTTCTCTTGGTCCATCACTCTCAGCACTTCTCATGGTTTAGGCTTAGGAGTTGAGAGAGCTGAAAAGGATCCAAAGATGTCTAGAGCAATGCTGGAGGAAAACTAGGGATGAATCCAATCACTCACAAGTTAAAGTCACTATTAGGTCCATGGCAGTAAGAGGGGAAAATTGTATCAATATTATTTGCTTTTATTCCTCCACAAAGAATTGTCCCATGGCCTTGTTTACGGTAACCTGGATCCACCTGGGAAAGGGGGGTTAGAGGTTTACCTCCAGGATCATGCTGAGAAATGTGGGGTTAATCTAACAATCAATCTTATTTATGCAAAAGAAGAAAATAACAGTCAGTGATGGAAATTGGGAATCAGAATGTTCATTTTTCTAAACAATTCCAAATTTAGGTTTCATTATCCAGTTCTTCCTCTCCACCCCTATCCCACCTTCTCATACAAGCTATTCCACAGATGAGCAATCACTAGGACCTTGGTATACATACCCTCCTTATTAAACTGATATTTAGAAAACTTGTTTTGTACATTCTGAGCTGACACCAAGGTGGGCTTTGTACATTTCCACATTGATCTAGTGATGTCCTGGAAAATAACTTAAGCAGATTGGATCTCTCTGGCATCTCCTATAGACTTTTTAATAAAAGAACTTTAGGAGTATTTAAGAATTGAGTGCAAAAACTTGCCAAGTTATTTGACCACTTAATGTGAAGCTATTTCTTGTACACAGCATTTTCTGGACCCCCTGGGTCAGGGAATTGACTTTTAAAGGATTTAGTGAAGAGCAAAAAATGTGGTCACTGTCAGGAAGAAGGCAACACAAAAGTCTGAACAGCAGGTAGCCAAATTGTGGGCAATTAGCATGTAATCAGGCATGTAGTTCCTTGCCCTTTCCAGAAAGTGATTCACCCCTCTGGAGATTTTGCCATTTTGTATTAAGAAAGTAAATTTTAATCGCATCCTCCTGTATTGCCTATGAAACTTTGAGGACCAAGCAGATTGGATTTAACTATATGCAGATGTGGGATGTTAAAGGGCTAGAGATTCATAATCAGGACACATCCTAGTATTAAGGATACTGAAGAGGAAGCCACTTGGATAAGCAGCAAAACATTTCAAACAAAAAGAAAGAAGCCCAGTAGCCATGACTCAACTTTCAGACAACTCTACCTGCATGACTGAAAATCTTCATTAACATCTAGTATTAAAATCTCCTGCTAGAATCCTCTCTGAATTGGGAAACTGGGCTGTCCGTTCAAATAGCCAGCAACTATTGGGTATGAACTTGAGATTGGTACATTTAGCTCCTGCTAGGAATAGCAATATAGCAATAGCACTTAGACTTACATACCGCTTTACAGTGCTTTATAGCCCTCTTTAAGCAGTTTACAGAGTCAGCATATTGCCCCCAACAATTTGGAGCCTCATTTTACCCACCTCGGAAGGATGGAAAGCTGAGTCAACCTTGAGCCTGGTGAGATTTGAACTGCCAAATTGCAGGCAGCCAGCAGTCAGCAGAAGTAGCCTACAGTACTGCACTCTAACTACTGCGCTACCGTGGTTCAATAGGCTTTTCATCTGGATTATTTTATATTTTAACATTGTTTTCTCCCATTTTTGGTCCATGGCTATACATTCTTTAATAAATAAAATAAAAGTGGTGGGGAAAGCAATATATATGGAGGAGGAAGAAAAGGGATAGCAGTAGTCACCATAAAGGAATGTAGCATACACAACTAGAAAAGTCCTCAAAGGTGATTGACAAATTCAGTAAGACATACATATTTATCTGTCTATCTTATTTATCTATGACTCATATTGACACAGCATTTGCCTTTTAAAGTCAATATTCCCTCAAGAGAATATATTATTAACAGGTCCATGAAAAGGACTTAGAAGATAAGTAAAGACACAAAGAGCCATGGTAGCACAGTGGTTAGTATGCAGTATTGCAGACTAACTCACTGCTAGGAGTTCAATTCTGACCGGCTCAAGGTTGATTCAGCCTTTCATCCTTCCAAGGTTGGTAAAATGAGGAGCCAGATTGTTGGGGGCAATATGCTGACTCTTAGGACTGTAAAGCACTATGAAGTATATATAAGTTTAAGTGCTATTACTATAAATAATAATGCTTTATTTGCCTGGCCCCATTTGCAACCATGGATCAGGACAAAAGTGAGCAGTGGGACAGTTAGCATTTTCTCTGGGGGCTCCTCTCTTCTAGAACAGTCTGATTCCCACTCTGATAGCCTTTTGGTGTCTTTCAAAAAACTGGATTTTCCAAAAGCCCTCTGGGATTTGATTAGTAGAGCAATCGTCACCAGAATGCTTTGATTCCTGTTTGTTTTATTACTACTAATTGTTGCTGTATTATTTTTTATTAGAACACATTAACAAAATGTGGTGCTGACTATCACCTTGACTGCTCCAAGAAAAAATTGGACCAATTCCTGGACATCGTGGGGATCAATGGCTATTAGCCTTGATGACAGCAGTCTCACTTCCCTAGCTTGCTCTAAAATAATCTGATCTTGATGTCTGAAGTTTATATGTGCAGTGTCAGGAGTTAACATGATTATGAGTCCATCTAACCGATAGGCTTTGTTTTCCATTCTCCTGACTTCATCACTCTTGTAATTTCCCTGTGGTCTTGTAATCTCTGTGGTTAGAAAGATGAATGCCAAGAAGTCAAATTTCAATATCCTTGAGAAAAATTACAGACCTGCCAGTGGGACAGAAGAGGTAGAATTTAAACAGTCATCTGCATTTTTGTCATTCTCATTCAATTTGATGGAAAATAAATTACTCTTCCTTCTCCCTCCCCCCCCCGCCCCTGTGCTGCCAAAAGGTAAACAAAATATCAGCAAAATTCTCATGCTAAAGCTATATTTGCTTGCCTAAATCAAAATGCAATTGAAGGATGCATGTGAGAGATCCATTTTTCAATGAGGAATCGTCTCTCCAGTGGTCTGTAGAGTCCATAGCTTCCCACACTTGAATGAAGTTCAAAAAGAAATCATCTAAGGAAATTTTCCCATGGAGCTTTTTTCAAATCAGGAAATGTGGCCTGCTATGGGAGTTACAGAGTGATGGAGAGAGGTGTAACAGAAACAAAATAACATCAGTATCGTTAATCACTTCTCTACAGTAAACTCAGCTCCAATACATTCCGCAAATTGATGGGTGCAATGACAATATAATAAGAGAACATTTTTGAAGATTAAAAAAGCTGACTTTAGGATTGTTTTGAATAGAATTATAATCTGTTGATATACTGTTTGAATAATTTTGAAACATTTTGACCAGTTCAGGAGCTCTATCAGGCACCAGGTTACAGAAGACACATAACACATAATGTTTGTGTGTGTGTGTGTGTTTACTATATATTTGCTTCCCATCCTCAGTTATTATGAGTCCCTTTTTTATCTGGCCTGCTTTGATTGTGAGACATAGAATTTATGCTATCTTTTTTACAGGAGCCACAACATGTTGCTAGTAGCTTTCTTGATGTTGAAGAGGGATAACGCACTTGTGAACACACATGAAATCTTGGAATTTGTGTTTGGCAGGAAAATTGAACCCCTGGTCCACCCCAGCGGTGAAATCTAAAAATTTTCCCTACCGGTTCTGTGGGCGTGGCTTGGCGGGCGTGGCTTGTTGGTCATGTGACCGGGTGGGCGTGGCATAAAAAGCCAACTACACAAAAATAACACAAAAGCTACACAACTGACTCGCACACAATGCAGGAGCAGCTGGACTTCACACAAAATGGCCCCTGCAACAAGCAGGAACCTCACAGAGTCACAGAGAGCTCAAAAAACAACTATCACACTTTACACAAAAATAACACAAAAGCTACACAACTGACTCACACACAATGCAGGAGCAGCTGGACTTCACACAAAATGGCCCCTGCAACAAGCAGGAACCTCACAGAGTCACAGAGAGCTCAAAAAACAACTATCACACTTTACACAAAAATAACACAAAAGCTACACAACTGACTCCTACACAACTGACTCATACACAATGCAGAAGCAGCTGGACTTTATTTATTTATTTATATTTATAGATGGATTTCTATGCCGCCCAACTCCCGAGGGACTCTGGGCGGCTTACAGCAGAAACACAAAAAAAAACTTATTAAAATATAAAAAACGTATTAAAAAATACATTATACAAAAAAAAAACCAATTTAAAAACGACAACAACAATTAAAAAACCCATACACACCTTTTTTTGGCCGGATCTCACCAGATTTTAATAGCGAGATCAACGGCCCCAAGCCTGCCAGAATAGCCAGGCCTTCACCGCTTTCCGGAAGGTCAACAGAAAACTCAAAAGCCACACAACTGACTCACAAAAGCACACAAACTGGCCCCTGCAAAAACAAGCAGGAACCTCACAGAGCCACAAAGAGCCCAAAAATCAACTTTCACACTTTGCACAAAAATAACACAAAAGCTACACAACTGACTCCTACACAACTGACTCACACACAATGCAGAAGCAGCTGGACTTCACACAAAATGGCCCCTGCAACAAGCAGGAACCTCCCAGAGTCACCGTTCTGGTTGAATAGGTAGTAAAAAAATGCTTTTAAAAAGTAAAAAAAAAAAAGGTTCCCCGGCTCAGCTGATTGTCACAGCAGATTGTGGGAACCTTTTTTTTTTTTTTTACTTTTTAAAGCATTTTTTACTACCAGTTTGGGCAATAGGTAGTAAAAAATGCTTTACAAAGTAAAAAAAAGGTTCATCAGCTGTGACAACCAGTGTGCTGTTGGAACCTTTTTTTTACTTTTTAAAAGCATTTTTTACTACCTATTGCCCAAACTGGTAGTACTACTGGTTTGTTACTACCAGTTTGGGCGAACCGGCCCAAACCGGTAGCATTTCACCCCTGGTCCACCCTCTCCTCTACTGGCTAATTTCAATTTAATTTAGAGATGAACCCTTTTATGTTTTAGCAACTGTTAAACATTAGGCATTCTTCCAATGTAATTTGTAGTACACAGAAATCTCTCATCTTGCTGATTTGGTGGACTATTAAGTATATATGAACAATTGCATATAGTACAGTGGTACCTCAGTACTCATCCTCAACTGGTTCCAGGAGGCGCGACAAATACTAAAAAGGATGAGTACGAAACAAACCATATGACCCTTTGTTTTGGCTTGGAAGGACTTCCTGTCTGTTCCTGTTCCTATGTCAGCAACATTCCCAGCATGGGCAACTTCCTGCCCACCCTCTATGGCTGTCCCCCACTTCCTTTTGCAAAAACCTTCCCAGCATGGCCGACTTTTTGTCTGCCCTCTGTAGCTGTCCTCCATTTCCTTTTGCAGCATGTCAAGTACCAAACAAACAATGAGTACCAGAACAACATTTTCGCATCAAAATATGTTGAGTAACAAATTTTTCAATGAGTTTTGAAGCAGCTGAGTACCGAAGTACCACTGTATTTATAAACTTTAACCACCCTTCCATGTGCTTTTATTTTGTATGACAGACTAAGACCAAAGATGTATGAAGAGGAGTGGGATTAAGAGGAGTGAAAATCTAAATATCAGTGCAACCTTAAAAAGAGATTTTGATTTCCACTAATCTACCTACAGTCTCATTTGTACACAACATCCAGATAAAGGCTGCAGTCTTGAAAGCTCTTCAATGGGATTTATGCAGCCAAACTCTGTGCAGGATTTGGAGCCAAACAGAACAGAATAACGGATCACTGAGTTGGAAAATTTATTTTTAATCTATTAGATAATCATAACCGATGTAGCACTTCAGACAAGATTTACCCACTAACTTGGTGGAATTATACAGACATTTTATTTGATGAGGTACTTAGACAATGTCATTTGATGTGATTCAAACAAATTACTGCTCAAGATCCAGAAAATAAACCTTCCAGCTACATCAGCATTGGAAAAATCAAAGCCCATTTTATAGAAAAACAAAACAATGGATTTTGACACTTTCACTATTAAAGCAAAATGAGTTACAGTCAGGGAACCATCAGTTCTTTTTTTTCCAGTGCAACCTTGTAGAATATTAAATAGAACTATAATTCAAGCCAGTTTATTTAGACAGTATTTCCTAAATGTACAGGGGGGAAATATCAGTTTTTAACTGTGAGTGTGCAGTTTTGAGTCAGTATTTGATTCCTAGTGACTGCCTGAACTAATTCCTATAGTTTTCTTGATAGGATTTTCCATTGCCTGATTCTCAGACCTGAGAGAGAATGACTGGCCCCAAATCATTCAGCTGGCTTTGTGCCTAAAGAGAGACTAGAAGTCACAATTCTAGAACTCACAGACTAGAAAGTGGAAGACTGGTGAGTTCATAGTCTCCCAGTTTCTAGTCTGGTGCCTTATCCACTACACCAGGGGTGTCAAACTCAATTTCATTGAGGGCCGCATCAGGGTTGTGTTTGACCTCGGGGGGCGGGGGGATGTGGCCAGGGTGGGCGTGGCCAGGGTGGGCATGGCCAGCGCTATGTCACTCATCAAGGCTCCATTTTTGGCCGCGACGGCCTCCTGCAGCTCTCTGCCAGTGAAAACAGAGCTCAGGGAGGCCATGCACGGCTCGCCAGAGCTCTGTTTTCGCTGGCAGAGGGCTGCAGGAGGCTGTCGCAGCTGAAAATGAAGCCTGGGTGGGCCGCGTGCGGCCTCTTGAACTCCATTTTTGTTGGCGGGCCGGTTCTTTGCTGTTTCCAGGGCAGGCCCGTGGGCCAGATCTAAGCACCCCATGGGCCAAATCTGCCCTCCCCCCGGGCCTTGAGTTTGACACCCCTGCAATACACCAAACTGACTCTCTAATTGTAGTATACTTTCTATAAATACATCTCACTGTAGTATGACAATGTGTATCCTCTTTCTAGAAACCCTCTATCATGATAAAAAGTGTTGTAAAAGACTAGAAAGCACAGTTACCTAGAAAGCAACTCCAGCTCAGCTACTTTTATGTGCCTCCTACTGTATGTAATGGGATTCTTTTAATTAAAAAAAAAACTTCCAAAAAGTACTGTAATCAGAATTTACATAAATCATATTGATTGCTTGAATTTCTCAGGAGGGAGATCTGGCTTTTGAGGGGATGAGCAATCTTCTCCCCATGTCATGGACGCATCTGAATAAAAAAAAAAGGCAAATCAACATTTGTATCATTTGTATCCATTCATTCACTCATTCATTCATTTAATTTTTATAGTGTATATTCAAGGGTGTATCTTGATAACATATATATCTTATACACTTGAACATAGAATTCAAAATGCATTTTCTTTTAACATTTTAGACATATTTTCTTTCAGAATACAGGCTCTGAAATATATTTTCAGTTTTTATTTGAAAGTATGTTGCCACTAGAAGTTAATGGTTAATTTCTGATTGGGGTATTTCTCTGAAGGGGTGAAGATTGGGTCAGTTTGTGAGATTAAATTCCTCCAACAAAGGAAAATTATACTTTATATTATGGCTTGGCGGTTTTAGATGTGGTAAATATGATAAACTTTGCCTCTGTGGATAATGGACCAAAACCTTGTAGATCCCTGATCTTTCACTACTAGTGTCAAAGTAAGCAACTACCCCCTTCTCCTTAGAGCAGGGGTCTCCAAACCTAGCAACTTTAAGACTTGTAGACTTCAACTCCCAGACTTCCCAGGCCAGAATGGCTGGCTGAGGAATTCTAGGAGTTGAAGTCCACAAGTCTTAAAGTTGCTAAGTTTGGAGAGCCAAGGTGTTACGGGAACAATGGGCAGAGACCATTGAAAATAGCTACCTCCCAATCTAATGTTTTTAGACACAATAAATTGTGTCTTCCCAAATTTCCCAGCATGGAAAGCCATTGACAGGCTAGTCATCTGATGGACATCTGTTTGATGAAGTTTGCTTTAAAATAACTTTAACCTACAGGTAGGCTGCTTGTAAAATTTGTTGTGGGAAGGAATATTAAATGAATCATATCTGCAAGATGAAGGAAGAGTTCCAAAGCACCATGTTATTTTAGAGCAACAATGCAAAGACTGAATAAAATATAAGCATTTGGGAAAGATAGTAAGCAATTTACCTGGGGCTGACAGCTTCAAATGTTTATATTTTATGAATATTTAAATAAAGAAATATATGTTTGAATGTTACAGTTTTCTTCAGGACATTAGATACCCTTGAATAACAGGTTTTATGGCTCATCTTATCAGTAGGTTATATTTGGGATTTTATAAAAGAGCTTTGGTGCTTTAGAGGATCAGACTGTCAAGGCATAATATGCATCCCAGATCATAAAAATGTCTAGCATTTATTTAGCATAATTTGAGCCTGGCTTTTATTTAGCAATGATTTGAGAGTTTAAAACAAATTCAGGAATCCAGAACTGAATACACTAAAATGGGCCAGTAGTTTCCCATGTAATGCAATTGGTGGATTCTGAGAAGAGAAGGTTTGATAACAATGAAAATCACATCACAGTCCCTGCCACATTTACATCATCACATGTGAGCTCAGTTTGCACTGAGATCAGTTACATTTATCTCCAAGTAAACAGGATGTGTGATTGCAGCGTTAGTGAGCCTACACATACACAGTAGTCTATGAAAGGCTTCAGTGAGATAATAAATTATGATGCAATGGTTGGCCAGGAGCAGCAGTTCATGCATTCCTAGACAAAAACTATAAAACTGTATGTGGAAGACTCAAGGCTGTTGAACTGGGACTTAGGAGAACAAAAAACCGTACCTTCACTGTGGGGGGAATAAAAGACCAATGCTGAAGCCAGAGGGGTGGGGGCTTAGGTGGAAGATAAAAAGGAGGGTGGGTTGGAGAACTAAAGCAGATAGGGAGGTGAAACTAAGGAATTGGTGAAGTGAAGAAGAAGAAGACCTATTATAGCAGAAAAAGGAGTAGCAGACCCTTGCAGCCTCATAAGATTTCAATGATGCAAGGATCCAGTATAGCAATAGCACTTAGACTTATATACTGTTTCACAGTGCTTGACAGCACTCTCTGGGTGATTTACAATGTCATCATATTGCCCCCAACAATCTGGATCCTCATTTTACCAACTTCGGGAGGATGGAAGGCTGAGTCAACCTTGAGCCGGCCAGGATCGCATTCCAGGCTGTGGGCAGAATTAGCCTGCAGTATTGTATTGTAACCACTGCACCACCATGGCTCTTATAGCCACTGATAATCAATTGTTTTCTCCCTGCTATAAGCTGATAAGAACTGAGCGCCACGGAAACAATTCAGTAAAAAGGAGCAATCACAAGGCTACTGCAAACTTCAGCAGCACCTACTGAAGTATAAGGGCTGGAAAAAGGAGTATAATATAGGGCCAAGTATAATGGAAAATGACATCAAGCACCTGAGTAAAAGGAACAGAATTTGCAAATCTTACAGGGAAAGTCTAGGTACAAAACTTTTTTTTTTAATCAAGAAAAGGTTGGAAAATCAAGAGTGAAAGGGAAACTTGAAACTTGTACTGTTGCTTTTCACTTGTGTGTGATAATATATTATGAATATATTATCACACACAGCTATGTAGCAGGGGTGAAATCCAGCAGGTTCTGACAGGTTCTGGAGAACCGGTAGCGGAAATTTTGAGTAGTTCAGAGAACCGGTAGCAGAAATTTTGAGTAGTTCGGAGAGCCGGCAAATACCACTTCTGGCTGGCCCCAGAGTGGGATGGGAATGGAGATTTTGCCATATCCTTCCCCCAGGAGTGGGGAGGGAATGGGGATTTTGCAGTATCCTTCCCCTGGAGTGGGGTGGGAATGGAGATTTTGCAGTATCCTTCCCTTGCCATGCCCACCAAGCCACGCCCACCAAGCAACACCATGCCCACCAAGCCACGCCCACAGAACCGGTAGTAAAAAAAATTGGATTTCACCACTGCTATGTAGATTAGTTGAATATATATATATCAAAACAGCAGTGGGTTGCTCCCGGTTCAGCCTGGTTCTTAGAACCGGTAGTGGCGGTAGCGGGAGGCTACGCCCACCCGCCCGGGACACTTCTGCACATGCGCAGAAGCATGCGCGAACCGGTAGTAAAGGGTTTTAGAACCCACTACTGCATCAAAAGTATATATTTTGTGCAATAAACCAATCTTGTGTACATATCAAGGGGAAAGCATCAGCCTTCTGGTCTGTGGTTTGCCTCATAATTCAGTTGGAACCATCTCCCTGACTAATACAAAAAGTGGGCTCATACTCCAGTACAGATTTATTTATTTTTTGGGGGGTGGGGAGTGGGTGCCTTCAAGTCAGTGTTGACTCTTGGCAACTGCTTAGACTAGTCCCAGCAGTTCTCTTGGCAAGGAAGTGGTTTCCCATTGCTTCCTTCTTAGGACTGAGACAGGGTGACCGGCCCAAGATCACCCAGCTGGCTTTGTGCTTAAGGTAGGACTAGAACTCCTGGTCCCCCAGTTTCTAGTCTAATGCCTTAGCCACTACATCAGACTGTCTCTCTACAGTACAGAATTGCTACTTCAAAAAAAGGCAACATAGTTCAGTCCTAATCAGGACTGTCTCATTTTCTGACATTTATACACACTGTCTAATCTACATGCTTCGCTTGCCATTGAGATACCTACAGAATTTTCTCCAGATTTCCAGTGGAAAATATTTCAGACCTTAATGGAGCATGTTCTGTGCACTGATATGGGAAGCTAGACTTGCCAGTTGGCTGATAGCACTCAATGTTGCAAACACATCTTCCATGTTTCATAATTAAGCATAACTAAACAATTATAGATAGGTCCATGCCTGATTTTTTTTTTTTTTTTGCACGGATGGGAGATATACTGTATTCCACATACATTGTAAAATTATGCCCCCCACCTATCTATCATTGTTGGCCATGCTTTCTAGGAATGCTGTTGATTGGAAATGCCTTTCGTTGCTTTTCCCTATTTACTTGGTTTAGAGCAGAAGTCTTCAAACTTGGCAACTTTAAGACTTGTGGATTTCAACTCCCAGAATTCTCCAGCCAGCTGGCTGGAGAATTCTGGGAGTTGAAGTCCACAAGTCTTAAAGTTGCCAAGTTTGAGGACCCCTGGTTTAGAGGAATGTTTCATGGTTCCTTCAGAGGACATAGAGGAAGAAACTCAGGGCTCCTTGGCTTTTTTCTTTAGCTGGCTTTCAATGAAAGAAGTCCATGATTCATATGTAAGACTAAACCAGGAATGAACAACATGCATTACACAGATTTTGAACTTGTGTGCTCACTATCTGTATCCAGAATGGACACTGTTGAAAGATTATGGAAGATAGTTGAAAGATTACACTGTTCTACAAATTTTCAACTTTTATTAGTTTCAAAAATGAAATGTGCCATTTCTTAATGAATTTCACATGCTGAATTCAAATATAATAATGAAATTTGTTAGTTGGCTCTAGTTTTCATGCAACGGACATTTTACATTTTCCAACTACAGGTAATAGGTAAATAATGCGCCAAAACTTAATGCGTATATATAAACCCGTATATTTTTATTAAACTTAAGTGAATTATCTTCGCAACAGTGAATACATGGTGCCATTTCTTAATGAATTTCACATGCTGAATTCAAATATAATAATGAAATTTGTTAGTTGGCTCTAGTTTTCATGCAACGGACATTTTACATTTTCCAACTACAGGTAATAGGTAAATAATGCGCCATATATAAACCCGTAATACGTATATATAAACCCGTATATTTTTTATTAAAATTAAGTGAATTATATTCGCAACAGTGAATACATGAAATAATCTATTGTATATGTTTATCAAGAAAAACTAATTTTGTAAACAAGTTTAAAATGTTCAAAACTTTACATTTC
>QLTV01000770.1:671506-681708 GCA_003457575.1 Thermophis baileyi | reverse complement strand
ATTCCCTCCCCACTCCTGGGGGAAGGATACTGCAAAATCTCCATTCCCTCCCCACTCTTGGGGGAAGGATACTGCAAAATCCCCATTCCCTCCCCACTCCTGGGGGAAGGATATTGCAAAATCTCCATTCCCTCCCCACTCCTGGGGGAAGGATACTGCAAAATCTCCATTCCCACCCCAGTCTGGGGCCAGCCAGAGGTGGTATTTGCCAATTCTCCGAACTACTCAAAATTTCCACTACCGGTTCTCCAGAACCTGTTAGAACCTGCTGGATTTCACCCCTGGTTTGGTGTTTTGATCTCATTTAACCCTTTTAAAAATAATGAGGAAAAGCACAGACTGTCAAAAAGAGTAGTTGGAGGGGGGGGGGAAATCTTGCACTTTTCCAAAAGAACGTTTGCTGGTTCAGTTTGCTTTGTAGTTAAAATGGGTATCTCCTTCCCTTCCTTTCTCTTTTTCTAATCCCTTGAAGATATTTTTCCCTCCCTTTCTCTGCAAGAAAGCCCCCTACTGGGAAGGACAATGCAAAACACAAGAAGGCTGCATTCAGAGGAACTGCTTAGCTATGGCTTGCTAGGCTGAAGGGTTCTCTCCACTGACCTGCCTTTCTTTTTGCCAGCAGTCTCTGCACAATGAGAATGAAAAAAAATGTCCTTCTGTTTACAAAGCATCCAACTGCCAGCTTCCTGCTAGCTGCATGGGGAAGCTCAGCTTTGACAGTGTAAGTTTTTATTCATGGGCTATCAATGTCAGACAATGGACCATACAAAGAAATAACTACTGGAGGCAAAAGGCCAGTCCGACAAGCAGATATGTTTGCCCCCCCCCTCAGGCTCCCATTGTTAATAGGTTGTTGGCTCTCCCCCTCCCTGCTTGCCTTCAGAGAAAGCACAAAAAGGACTCAATCTTTGATTTATCTAACAATTGGCATCAAAACAGGGAAGGGGAAGGGGCTCTGCTTTAGAAGAATCTGTCAGAGTAATGAAGATTTAAAGCTGACCAGCTGCATTAAGACTGAGGATGAATCAGCAGGGTTATTGCCACTTTAAGAAGCTGTCTATATAAGGGAGGCCATGACAAGGCGTCTCCCCTCTCCTTGTGTATCTCTCTCTTTGTCATATTCTATCTGCATTGTAGTTCTCCGTGTAGAGTTGAAGATTGATTGCTTGCCTGGTATGTGCCTATCATGTGTATGTATGTATATAGAAGTCTTGTATATAAACCACTGTTTGTAAAACCTCTGTGTACTGTATTTTGCTCCTGGGTTGTCTCAAAATAGTAGTCATGCTGTGCACACTCTGACAGAATCTTTGAATCAAGTTGCAAAAAAAAAAAATGACCAAGAGTAATACATATAAAATTATATAGCTTGATATAATAAATTGCTAAGTATTTGGGGTCTCCCCCCCCCAAACAACTAAGACATTTAAAGGAGAGCTTCTTCAGCTGTTCTCGCAATGAATTAGACTTTTTCAGTGTTTCAGTTAAAAATAATTCAAAGCAGCAAATATATCATACAGCTTCCTCCTCCTATTATTTCCCACAAGAACCCTGTGAGATGGGTTGTATTGAGAGAGTGACTGGTCCAAGATCACCCAGCTGGCTTTTATGGCTTAGATGGGACTTGAACTCACAATCATCAGCTTTCTAGCCTGGTGCCTTAACCACAAGTCCAAACTGGTTTAAACCTGATCTTATAAATAGTATGGCTCATCTTGGGAATCAATGTTTTCTAGGAAGGTTAAATGATCTTGAAATAGCTCAAGAATTGTCCTCGATTGCCCAGTTTGCACCCGGTTTAGACTAGGAAAGCAACTGCACCAATATGTTCCTGCATATATCTTGGACAGCAAAGGTGACTAACAAGCAAGTACTGGAGTGCATAACACCAGACATGCCACTAGAAGGCAAAATCACAAACTATGTCTCACTTACATTGGCCATGTCTTGCGAAGGAATTCACTGGAGAAATCAATTATGTTGGGAAGAGTTAGCATTAAAGGAAACCAAGCCATCAAAAAACATGGTGGCCGGACACCATCAAAGCTGACACCAGCCAGAGCATAGAAAAAGTCAAAGAAATAGTGCAAGATCAAAAGATGTGGCTCCCAAAATTAATAGTTTTTAAAAATGTTTAAATCACAGAATCACCAAGAGTCAGACTTGACTGAATGGATAACATCAACACCACCAATACGGAATGATTTTTAGTGGGTTATCTGATGAGTTCCAAGCTCAGTTGCAAGTTCTCTAAGATAATCCAGAAGATACAACGGTGAATGGTATCAAAAGCCTTTGAGATATCAGGTACCAATGGTATCAAAAGTTTCTGAATTATCAGACAGTTATCAAGGACAACAAGCAGAGACAGTTTATCTCTGTCTTGTTTTCCCCCTTATAGGGTGACCAAAACCATCCCCATGTCATGAGCTACCTGGAAACTAGATTTAATAGGTTTAAATAAATATATTTCATTAATATTAATTCAGTCCTCATATGAAAGGTGTAAACATTCATTTCTGCATCCTAAACACTTGTGCAAAACTGACTAAAAATATTTTTTTTAAAGTTATGCTTTGAAAAAAATATTCAGGGTTCAACTTCTTTACTCAACAGACAGAAAGGAAAAAAATATATTAAATTAATAGCAAAGTGGGTGTAATCTTGTGCTATGTTTCTGCCATGGAATTACTGCCATGGAATTACTTACAGTAGAAGTTGGATAACAATTCCTCTTTTTTCTGGGGTCCTGTTTGGTGCAAATATGGTGGATCACTAGCACTAGCAATAGCATTTAGACTTATATACCGCTTTATAGTGCTTTACAGCCCTCTCTAAGCAGTTTACAGAGTCAGCATATTGCCCCCAACAATCTGGGTCCTCATTTTACCCACCTCGGAAGGATGGAAGGCTGAGTCAACCTTGAGCCGGTGAGATTTGAACTGCTGAACTGCAGCTAGCAGTCAGCTGAAGTAGCCTGCAGTACTGCACTCTAACCACTGCGCCACCTCGGCAAAAGGGCAAAATTCCTGTTATATGCATAAAAATTCCATTGTGCAAGTGACAATCCAGTCATCCAAGCAGAAATTCACTCATGCAACTTTAAATTTTTCCCATAATTTTAAAGCAATAATGCTTGGGGTTCCTACCCTTAGTAGAACTACTACTAAATACATTTCAGAATATTTTCATACCAAACTGAACATATCTGTTCAAAAGGAACATCTCAATCTTCTTGGTCTAGGTTACATTAGAAAGAGTTAAATAATCCTACAATTTGTGTAGGGTGTTTAAGATACACTAACTATACTTAGTTAGTGTACTTATGACAACACAAAACTTTTATCTTGATTTTAATAGATCATTAACTTTTTTTTCATACAGACAATGAAAACTACTTTGATTTCTTCTGCTGTAGAAATCTGTACAAAAATATTAGCCTGAATCCTAGTAATTCATAGCTCTTGACCATTGACCATAATCTTCACTTTTTTTTCCAGACCTAGGGTTCACATGACAATTAAGGATACATTCCTATGCACAATTAAATCCTGTGGGACTTGTCTCAGTGAAAATGTATAGCAGAAGTCATGTCAGAGTAAAAGAGCACCAAAGTGTTAGAGATGAAACTGACAAATGCTGCAAAGATTTGACTTGTGGAGAAGGAAACAGAACATGTAATATAATAATGGGCGTGGAATTAATTTGCTGAGCTCACAATTTAACATCAGCCTGTCTGACATTTCCTACACAAATAAGCACACTGAAACACAGGTCTCCTTTCACATTTGCGCTTCTATGCTTTCTGATGCAGTTCTGCAATAAAATTGCTAACAGGAGTATTAAATCACAAGGCAGAATGAGTAATTCAGAATAGGTTTTCATTTTCCCAGAGAGAAACAAGAGGATCAGAAGTCATAAGCTGGGAATTTAAAAGCAATATCAATAGCAGAACTTAAAACCAATAGGAATATTAGACTTATATACAGAGGTGGGTTCCTCCCGGTTCGGACTGGTTCGCCCGAACTGGTAGCGACCCGCTGGTGATGTCATGATGACATCACGGATCCAGTTTGGTCGGTGCCGGTCTGTGGATGCTGCCATCTTTTTTTTAAAAAAAAATTGGATTTTTTTTTTTGGGGGGGGGAATATTTTTTTTGGAATTTTTTCCATTTTTTTTTCTTCTGTGCATGCACAGAAGCTGAGTTTCCAGCGCTGCGCATGTGTCGCCATCTTGTTTTCAGCTTTTTTTGGGGGGGGTTATATTTTTTGCACTGCACATGCATGTGCACGCCCATGAGGCGTGGCCATGCGGCACAGGAGGAAGCGAACTGGCAGCGAGGTAAGTTAGAACCCACCCCTGCTTATATACCACTTCATAGTGCTTTACAGCCCTCTCTAACCGGTTTTCAGAGTCAGCATATTGCCCCCAACAATCTGGATCCTCATTTTACTGACCTTGGAAAGATGGAAGGCTGAGTCAACCTTGAGCTGGTCAGAATCGAACTCCTGGCAGTGAGCTGTGAGCCCGCAATACTTAATACTAACCACTGCACCACCACAGCTCTTAAACATGAAGCTCTGATCTTCTTCTATTTCTGTAAAGTTTCCCAACCTTAGCCATTTTAAGATGTGAGGACTTCAACGCCCAGTTTCCTGGACCTTCTCTCACTAAACAATGTGGTTGTTAAGTAATATCCAAATTTACTAGGTTTTTTTTTTTTTTGCCATGGTCATTAAGCAAATGCAGCTTCCCCCATTGACTTTGCTTCTTGGAAGTCCCTGGGAAGATCGCAAATGTTGATATTATGACCCCAGAATGTTGCAACCATTGTAAAAATATGCCGGTTGTCTAATAACTGGATTTTGATCATTTGACTTTGTTGATGCTGCAATGATTGTGGGACAATAAGTGGTAAATCACGTTTTTCAATGCTGTGGTAACTTTTTTGTTAAATGGTTGTAAGTCAGGGACTATATGTAGAGTAAAGAACAGGGAAAAAATAACATGGAAGAAAAGTAAAGGTGTTAAAGAGAGAAAATAGAAATACTGCAGGCACAAGTCCTATCTGCAATATTGGAGCATATCCATGTAGCTGCTTTGTTGTGCTTCCTTTCCTGCCTCCAGGCCAGGAAGGAAATATCATCTATTGAAATCTTCCTCCAATTAGGATGCACCACATATGAGTTATGCTACTGCACAAAATGTGGGGGTCCCCCCCCTTTCCGCTCATATGATTTGCAATATGACCACTAGGCGGTAGTATAGAGTTAGTATTTTTGTATCTTTTGGGCACTACCTACTGGTGTTCTGCATTTATGCAACCAGGATTCAAACTGTGAATAAATATTCTGAAGAGCTGGAATTAGAAAATGGCCGAGTTTAGCTGCATGGATTGTTGTGGGAGCTGTAAACTAATCCACCACTAACTAAACCAGCTGAAGACAGGAAGCAAGAAGCCATGACTGCAGTGAAATGTCTTCAAGAAAACTAAGCTCTGACAGCACCAAGGACCCCCCCCCCCATCCCCACAGATCAAGGTCAGACTGAAGGAAATCAGCAAAAACAATTTGTGCCAGGAGCTGGCTGTCACAGAGCATATAATTTCAAATATCTTCTTGACACACATCAACGCAATGTCACACAACAACGCAACACATCAACCACACACAATATCACCCTGACTTGTTTATTGTGAGATAGGCAACAATATAAATTGGTTTAATAAGATGAATAAATACACATGCCTATATTGCCTAAACACAGCATCTTGAAGTGGTATATTAGGGCAAATATCACTTCTAAAGTGAAACATTTTAAATAATCCTTGGACTATCTCAGCTGCAGCAGGACAAAGCATAGGCACATGAATACGTGCTTCAGGAAATGGTTAATCCCTAAACCAGGGCAAGACTGGTTTAGGGATTTGATAGATTACTCTCCCCAAAAAATGAATGGAGAATGAACATGAAAAAAAGATGCTATGGAAGCTGCTTGGAACAGGGTGAAAAGACTTGTTACTGAAAGCCACAGAAGTGGGTAGAATTGTGCCAGATTTTTCCTTTTAGTTGAAAAATATATGAATGTGACACAAAGTATATTTTTGTGTTTGTAGATTTAGAAAAAGTGGATGCTAATGTGAATAGGCTTGAATTAAGAACACTGTATAAATATGAAATTAAGAATCTCAAATTTCAAATCTGGTGCTAGAATAAGCCCTTCCTGAGAACTGTGTCAAACTCCTTAGGTATTCTTCAAATTGAAAAATAGTTTTGTTCTTAACCAACCAACTTAAAGATCCATGACAGATTTGAGTACTGATATCTAGGACTCTCTGTTGAAAAATTTCTCTTGCCACAAATTAAATTTAGTTTACTTTTGTTTTGTTTTGTTTTGTTTTCTTTTTTAAAAAAATAGTTTTTATTTAAGTATGTACATTTAAAAAGCGACATAAAAAGATGTATACAAAAAAATAAACAAAACAAAACATCACAGTACAAATTACACAAATTACAATAATTTGTGTAATAATTACAAATTATTATTTGTTTTGTTTTCTTTTATCTCCGACCTTAATTTGTTTTGTTTACTGCTGTCCTGTCCCTTGGCCTGAAAGG
Source organism: Thermophis baileyi (assembly GCA_003457575.1). NCBI lineage: Eukaryota > Metazoa > Chordata > Lepidosauria > Squamata > Dipsadidae > Thermophis > Thermophis baileyi. Next base: position 675,090 of record QLTV01000770.1, on the reverse strand, counting down.
AGATCAAATCAGTCAATCCTAAAGGAAATCAACCTTGATTGTTCTTTGGAAGGACGGATACTGAAGCTGAAGCTCAAATACTTTGGCCACCAAATGAGAAGAAAGGATTCATTGGAAAAGATTGAAGGCAAAACGGAAAGGGGAAGGCAGAGGATGAGATGATTAGATAGTGCCATAGATGCAGGGTTGAAATGCTCCCGGTTCGGCCCAGTCCGGGCGTACTGGTAGCGCCGCCTGCCGGTGGTTCGGAGAACTGGTAGTGATGGCAGCGTGAGGCTCCGCCCACCTGCCCAGATGCCGCCATTTTGGTTTTTTTACCCTCTGCGCATGCGCAAAGCATTATGCGCATGCGCAAAGCGTTCTGCACATGCGCAGAGGGTGAAAAAGCCCATGCGCAAGTGGAGCGAGGGTGAAAAAGCGCACGCGGAGTGAGCGCTTCCGAACCGGTAGGGAAGGTAAGTAGATTTCACCACTGGATAGATATAGTGGACATAGACATGGATTTGGGGAGACTCTGGAAGATAGTGGAGGACAGATTCATTGGTTTGTGAAGAGTCGGGCATGAGTTACAATACTAATAACAACTGCTCTCCTTTCCCCCAAGTTTTATTTTGTTTTCAGCCGAAGCATGGCAAGACTTCATCCTCAGGTCATCAAACAAAAACTTAACTTTTGTCTTATAAGAATCTCTGGGGAGTCACGTAACCCTGAACAGGGTTCTGGTTGTAGTTTAATATAGAGGAAACTCTTTATGAATTTTCAGCTTGTGCATGGCTAATCCATAGAAGTAAAAAGGTACTTCCATCTTGCATGACACATTTCTGTGCAGTTATTTACCAATAATGGATTATTTTAACATCAGTGCCAAACAATAAGACGCTTAGCATTTTTTAAAAAATTATTTTTTCTGCAATTAATGGGCTTTCTATCCTACTCTATACTGAACGGGCATGCCACGCTAGCAAACAAATGAGCTGACTATCCAGTTTTCCCCCAATTAATGTCTATCCATGATCATTTTCAGAATATGCTTAAGCAGCAAGATGAGATTGGGTTAAAGAGACTGTGTAAGCAATTTTGTCAGAGGGATGGCAGAGAATTTGTCTGTATTGGACATTGTACAACCTATTAGGACAGCTGGAGAAAGAGAGAGAAACACTGAGAGATTTCCAGCTCACATATGAAAAATTATCCCTCCCTTCCCCTTAAAAAAAAACAAACCAAATGAACAGGTTGGCGATAAAAGGGCACAGTTATCTTGGATTAATTGACAATGATATATAGTGTCAGTCTAGCTATAACACAGAACTTGAAGACAAATCTTAGAAAGCTATTTCAATCCATATTTATTCACGTATTCAAGAATGCTTCATAATCAGTTCCAAAAATGATTTGTAGAGATTTGTGAACATCACAAGAGACTTCCGATTAAAAGATGAGGAGACCCATTAATGGAAGATAAGAAAAAAAAATAGCAAGTATACATAATATAGCTTCATTTCTTTGTTTCACCTTTCCTTAACCTGATGGTTGATAAGTATTTCCTTTGATGGTTGTTCCTTACGATTCCCCCTGCTGAAGTTTGAAGACTAACAATTTGCTGCCTTTGCTTGTTTCTATGTTCTGAGGTTAGATAAGCTGTAAAGATAGATTTTTCAATCAAACTAAAGAGAAGAAAGTCTGTGTGATTTACAAAACAAACCAGGCTGAGGATTAGCTATCTGAGAAAGTTAAAGGAGCTGTAATGCGAGAACCAGAAGAAAGCAAAATAAAAATAATACAAATAATGTGACCTACTCCAAAAGCTAAAGTGGATGTAGCCAAGGTGTATCTAATTGTTCTTCAAGGCAGAGCAGAGTTATTGATACCCGTCTCAATCCTTGCAGCTTAGCTAAATGGATTACCTCATTGATTTGGTATGTCAGAATGGAAAACTTTCGGCATCGTTCATGCTCAATATCTCTAGATGGAAATGAGGTAATTTCAAATGACAATTTACTGTAATTTAAAACTCACACACAGATCTTAATCGGGACTACCTTAAACCTTTTGTATCTGAGCCAAGCCAACTCATTTCATCTATTTAGAGATGTTTAGCCTCTACTCAGAGACATTTAGCAGTAGTGTTTTGAAAAGACAAAGAAGTAGCTTGGATGGAGTTTTCTTTTTTCTTTCATTTTCTGCCTTAATAGCTGTTAGTTTCTTCCCCTTCTGAATCTGCTCATGCCCTCGGCAGGTATGGACGGGAAAAATTGTGGAACATTGCTTTGTTCTGGGATGATCATACATCCACAGTGCTCTTGTAGGCTGAAGGAAGTGGCATTATCCTGTCTCCTTATTCCCCTCCCCTCCTTTTTTTTCTGTCTTTAAAAGTGTGCAAAAGGAACTGACACATGTTCACAACTAAATGTGCAGAAGTTTTCCCTTCGGTGATTTGCTGAACAAGAAGAGGTCAGGAGGGGCTCAGTCAGCAGGGATGACAAAAGTAAAATCGTGGAGACAAAGATCCTGTACAAATGCTAGCCATACGTAGGGCAAAGCTTTGGAACAGATTTCATATTCGTTACAATACCCCACAAATGAGCTGCTAAGCCCCATTGATAAATCTCACCTTAAACAGCATATAGATTTCTTTTCAAGCTACACATCCAAGCCAGCCATCCCTTGCATTTTGATATCCCAAGCAGTTTTCTACTACTGCAGGTTAACCCTTATTTAATACTTCATAAACTTTATAAAGGGAAAACCACAATACAAAGAGGGAAAGAGCCAACAGTTCCTTTAGCACTCTTTTCTAACCTCAGAATATTCATCAACAACATTCAGTAAGGATGGCATAGAGTAAGTATCACATCATTGTTTAAAAAAGAAAACATAACCCAGTAAGAATGGAACAAGTCAATCTGATATAGAAAGGATAAGAGGCAGTGAATGATCAAGGACATTGACTTGCTTCCCTAGGACAAGAAAAGGATGCACAACTTAAGAGTCATAAAAGAAAATACACATGCAAACACACACACACACACACACACACACACACACACACACACACACACACACAAACATTTACCGGTAACACTTTTTGTCACTTTGTCAGCTTTGGAGTAAAGCCTAGGAAGGATGCTGACTCCAGCTGGCAAAATTAAAAATGCTCTCAAAAGGATTAGTTTCCAAATAGGCCAAGATATTAATATGCACAGTACTACATAAGTACTGTTTATAGTAATAATATTCAACCTTACAATTAAAACAATAAGAACTAATGCAACTTAAAAAAAGAATAAAAATAGAAAAGAAGGAAAACAAATCATAAAGACACACACACACACACACACGTGTGTGTGTGTGTGTGTGTGTGTCTCTCTGTGTGTGTGTGTGTCTCTCTCTCTCTCTCTCTGTGTGTGTGTGTGTGTGTATATATATATATATATATGTTTTTTTCTCTGTTAAATCACCTGGTATACCCAAATATGGGAGAAAGCATACTGCTTCCTTTTTGCCTTTCGGCCCCTCCAGGGGCCATCCAGACAGTCAATTAGAAACGACAGTCCGTTTCTATATGTTATATATTTTTTTTTATC
>QLTV01000770.1:650237-662282 GCA_003457575.1 Thermophis baileyi | reverse complement strand
TGTGCTGCAAAGTAGAAATGGGAAATGGAGCAGACAACACGAGGGAAGGAGATGCAGCAGGGAGAAGAGAGTTTGCCACCACTTGCTCCACCCACCACCCACCACCAGCCAGATGCCCTCGATTCCCCCAAGCATTTCTTTGCCTACCTGATTTCCAGCTCTGTCGCGTTTCGTGATATCGTGTGCAGGAAAACAAAAGTTTGTGGGATTTTTTTCTTTTGCGAGAAGTTGAAATTGATTGATTGCACTTTATTTTTAGTCCCACAACCTTTTGTTTCCCTGCACAAGAAACGCGACAGAGAAATCAGGTAGGCTTCCGCCCCCTCCCCCCCCTGCAATGCCAGAAGCCGCATGCCTTCCACGTCCCACCCAGAGCCCTTGAGGCTTGCAATATCCTACTGCCCATGGCATGCTGGCAGGCAGAAGCCCCCTGGGTCCCATGCCCTCTCCTTCCTACCCAGGGGTGAGTTCTAACTTACCTCGCTGCTGGTTCGCTTCCTTCACGCACGCGCAAAAAAATAAAAAATAAAAATAAAAAAAAGAAGCCAAAAACAAGATGGCGACACATGCGCAGTGCTGGAAACTCAGCTTCTGCACATGCGCAAAAGAATAAAAAATTTAAAAAAATTATTTAAAAATTTTTAAAAAAAATTAAAAAGGTGGCGGCGCCCACGGACCGGCACCGACCGAACCGGATCCATGACATCATCGTGACGTCACCAGCGGGTTGCTACCGGTTCGGGAGAACCAGTCCGAACCGGGAGGAACCCACCTCTGCTACAGTAATATTCAGCCAGTAGATGGCAGTATTTACAAGTTTGGTCCTATGGTATACACTCTATGCTCTTTTGTTCTGAATAGAGTTTCCTGTTACAGTTATATAGTTGAGCAGTAAAGCACATAGTGACTGTACTCTTTGTTTGTGGAGCTTTATTTAAACAGAATTTCTAACACTATCCCCATCAAGGAAGTGGGTTTCAGAGATGCATCTGAAAAGATAATTAGCGTGCTGAAAGGGTATGTGGGAATGACTTTGGGAGACAGAAGGAAGAACCACAGACTGGAAAACCAATGTGTAAAACATACCTCAATCCACAGAAGAAAAGGAAGGTCTGGGAAACGTTTAAGAAGGATTGTGCCTGGACTATCTTCCAGGGCTTTATCTTTTTCTTTCTTTATTTTAGTTTAAGTTACTTTATTTTATTTTATTATTATTTATTTATTTATTTATTTTATTATACAGCACTTATTTTATTTTTACACTTGTTTTTTTAAGTACATAAGTAGTAAATACATAAGTACATCCAGATTTTCATCAATTATATGCCATCGAGTTGTTTTTGACTCTTTGCAATAATAAAGATGATTTTTTTTCATGATGATCTAGCCTTAACCTGATCCTTCAGCTTTTCCATTGCTAACTGAGTCCATTCACCCTGCTCCTGGTTGTCCTCTTCTTCTCTTTCCTTCCATATTTCCATAAGCATTAAAGCCATCACCAGAGAGCAAGGTCTTTGCAAAATGTGTCCAAAGTAGAATTTGCCCTTTGAACATATTAAGTTTTAAATGGATACCCCAGAACCATCTTTTCCAGTTGCATCATTTATTCACTAGGCATCTTCCAACTATGTATCCAAGCACATTTGCCTTTACTGAACTTGGTTTGCCTGTTAGTAAATAGAAATTATTTTTCTATAAAGAAAGATATCTCAGGATTTTAGGACTCTGTTCCCAGGAGGAATCTAAATCTGGTCAGCTTTTCTTCTGCTCCAGGAATTATGGAGGGAATAGTAACATTTATCTGAAATCTGGAAAAAGGAAAAAGAAAAATGTAGACTTCCAGTGAAGACAACATAATACATTTCAGTTCCAGATCATTTTCATGAAATGAATAAGAATTATAGCTCCTAAATAAGTGTCCTTGATTTTCTTAAATTGCTTGTGAATATGTCGTTCTTCTTGGGCAGATATTATATGCAAAAGTAGGGTTAATAAGCTGTTAAGATTTTTTCTGTATACATAGAAGTGATTTATTAATATCTATGAATCTAACCTACATTATTTTATGGCCAAATATATGTAAGCACTATGAAGTTCATGAACAATGCCTGACAGGGTAATGGCCAGTCTTATTCACCTACCACCCAACTGCCAAACCATGGATTTATTCTGATTTAGATACAATGATTTTCATTTAAGCAGACGTGAAATCCATGTACTCTGACTTAACTAGCTGGTGGGTCATTCAACTGCATATGCTAGGTTAGCTTCCTTATGACAACCTTGGTGGAGTCAAACTGAATATGACATACTGAGCTACATGAAGCAATATAAAATGACAGGACCAAAGCAGCTACCCTGGAAAAGGCAAATACACTGAAGGTTTGTTCATGAAGAATGTGTTGATTTTTTTCTCTATTGATTGAATCTATATCCTACTTTTCCTTCAGGAAAAATTGATGGTGCATAATCAATCAATTTTCTTCAGAGCTGAAGGCAGCATACATAGCACTCTCTCCTGTAACACCATCTGATAAAATCCCATAGGGAAGGGTTGCTCTGGGTCTCAGCCCTAAGACAATGTCTTCATCACAGTTCTTGAGAGTGAACCTTATTTGTCATGCCCTTTCTTTTCTGGTCCAACATAACCCTGAATTATCCCAGCTTCCATTCTGGAGGACAATTAAAAGAGGGTTCTTGCAGAGGATCTTTAGGGATGATCAGGACAATGAAGGACCACTGGGGAGGTTGTCCAATTGATTGTGAAGAGGTATAATTTGTATTATTTTGTTTTGCACGTTTTGTTCTTAATCATACTGTATTTAACCCAATTATTCTACATGGGAGAGTGGGAGTCACCAAGAGTTGTTTTGGATTAAAAATATAAGCTCTAGTAAGTAAGCAAGTGTTATAAATAAACCCCTACACACACACGCATGCACACATACACACAAAATAACAACTTTGTTACATGAAATTTTACTGAGAGAGAATGATTGGCTCAAATTCAACCAGTGTTCTTTCATTGTTGAGAGTAGACTAGAACGTTATCCAATATTTTCAGACTCAGTCCAACAATTCAGAGTTGTTGGAAATTTGGGCCGTGTACAATCTTCTTCTTCTTCTTCTTCTTCTTCTTCTTCTTCTTCTTCTTCTTCTTCTTCTTCTTCTTCTTCTTCTTCTTCTTCTTCTTCTTCTTCTTCTTCTTCTTCTTCTTCTTCTTCTTCTTCTTCTTCTTCTTCTTCTTCTTCTTCTTCTTCCTCCTCCTCCTCCTCCTCCTCCTCCTCCTCCTCTTCCTCTTCCTCTTCTTCTTCTCCTCCTCCTCCTCCTCCTCCTCTACTGTAAATTAGCTGGTGCTGGTGTAGCTATTTATGCCGGTCACTATTGTAAATTAGGCCTAACCCTAACCCAGTGTAAATGCCAGTAATTAACATTTAGCAAGAATATAGTGACGACATAATATTCTTTTGAATCCTACATAACTGACAGCATTTAAAGGAAAAAAAGAAACATGATTTGAAAATACAGCCTGTTCAACTATATAAACTGACATTAGTTGTCACTGAAAGCAATCCACCTATACAGGTAGTCCTTGATTTACAATTGACCACAACTGAGCCCAAAATTTCTCTGGCGTCATGTACCAACAGTATTTTATAAAAGTTGTCTTGAAGATCATAACATAATGCAAGTTTCAAACCTTATATAACCATATATTTTCCCATGGATCCATCTGTATATTATAATCAAAATTCTTGGTGTACTTTATCATATATTATTTAATCTGTTTTCTCTCCCCCCCCCCCCACACACACTTCTTTGAGTGTGGAATTTTGGAAATAAAGGCATTGGAAGAAACATATATATGTAGAAGTGTATATTGAGGTAGCAAGATTTCATATCAGGTACTGTGGTAATGTCTGAATTGTTGATGAGATTGAAACTTTAATATATTTTTAGAATAAAGGTTAGACAAAAGAATACATATCCTGATTACTGTTAAGTTTAGGACAGATTAGATTAAAAATCAGGCAAATACAAGGCTCAGAAAATGGCAGCTAATAATGAAAAATAGTGACATTGGAAGAACATTTATATTAACCCAATGAAAGAATACCGTAGATAATGATGTGATCCATTAATGTCCCTATAATAAGATCAGTTCATATTTTAATTCCAGTCATTTGATTTGTGCTTCCCACACAAATGCAATTATTCTTTGATATTTGCATATATCCACACAAAAAGTATATTCGTAAAAAGAAATAAAATGCCTTGAACCAGGAAGAATTTGCTTGAGAAAAATGTGCTTCTTTTAAATAGTGCATACAAAATGTGAGCAAATTGCTGAAGGACTTTTCTTTAAAAAAAATACAAACCCATTTAAAGAAGATCAAACCAAATGATAGAAAAGTATGTGAAATTACAATTAGCAGACTCTTCTACCTTTATGACCAAAGTACATGAGATGGAAGCAGAGATTAAATAGCATAATACCTTCCTGTATGGGTCACAGTAAACCCACCTTCTGCACTATTGTAGGCACTTCTATTCAGATTACACAAAATCCCCACAAAAGTGTGTATGAGATTGAACCCTGACCTTTTTAACCTTAACAGATGTCTTAGTATATTTATATACCCTTTTTAGATCAAAGCCAAAACTCTTTCTCACATCAATTGGTACCCAGATGAGCAGAGATTAACACCAAGATTACCGCTAGACCAACAATCAAGAAGTAAACAATATTCCAATATAGATACTACAGTACCAACTTGGACAAACAAGCTGACAGTAAGCAACAGCCCAATCAAGAAAACACCAAGACCACTCCCCAACATTTAAAATGACACGCCTTTCTAGCACTGATGATGTTGCCTAGTTTGATAATGAAATGTCTGCAAGAAAACCAGGACTCCACAGAGAGCATCCAGGAATCCACACAGTTCAACCCTGAGCTACAAATATTTTCTTTTATTAAGACTTTATTCCAGGGGTTCCTAAGCCTTTTGCTATCACACATCCTTATAATGTAATCTTAATGTACACATCTCTTTTAAAAATCCAAATACCAAAATAAACACAAATGAACATCAAAAATAACACAATGAAATTTTATTTTCAATACACATGAAAAACACAGAAGCAAAGGGTTTTCACACCTCTTTCCTGGATATCATGTTTTCCAGGTAGGTTGGACAACAACTCTGGTCAACAATGCCAATACTAGATGGCAGTGACAGAAACGATAGTTCAACACATCTAAAAATCATTCCATAGATGGGAAAATGATCCATTTGTTATAGTTCACCCTCTCTCCTATAAGTTTCTTTGAACCTTTTTAAAGCCATCTGAGCTGGTTCTTATTATCACAACCTGTGGAAGTGAATTCCATTAATTATTTACTAATCAAAGAACAATCCTGTATCTACCACAGCAGTGACAGTTGTGAATAGCTGTGTGCATTTAAGAGGACAAGTTTCCCTGAAATTAACAACCACCACAAAAACAGCTATTGAAAAAGGATCAGCTGGCATGCTTAATGTCAGAAAACTAGAATGTTTAAAACATCCATAAGAATTATAATTTTCTGTTGCACATCTTGAAAAGCTCAGAGACTGGACTTAAAGGTCCTGCCCAGTTAGAAAGAATTGGACCTCAGGCTGGTAGTTACCCCCAGTATAGGTGAGAAAATGAAGCAGGATAGTGGTCAAAATTGGTGGGAAGCACATTAAGCCACCAGTTAGCAAATACAAATTCTGGATGATGAAGCAGTTGGTTTTTAACAATTGTTCCCCAGAAAATGGTCTTCTTTAGGTGAAAGCTGTGTTTCCAGTCACCTTGGTCTGTTATTCTTCTCTGGTGCACCTACATGTCTATCAAAATTGCATTTTCTTTTTAAAAAAAAGAAAGAAAAAAAGGCCTGAGTTAAAAATTAAAGACAAATAAGAGGAAGAAATGAAGTTTTTATTTAAGGACAGAAATCTTTCCACCTATGCCAATTTTCTTCCCTCCCCAATTTCCTTTAGATTAAGATAGCTTTTTGCAGATAAAAAAAGCAAGTACAATATTACTGACTTCCTCATAAATGTATAGACCAACTGCTTGCCCTCTGTCCTAGTCTAAGACGTGCACAGATTGGAAAACACAAATGCTCGTCTTTGTCTTTTGTGAAAGAAAGGTTGCTTTTTTGTTGCACACAATTTAGCTTAATGAATAGCCACATACAATATTGTTTGTATAAAGTGGGCAGCCTATAAAAAGTTGCATCAATATATATGTATTGTGTTAAGCTTTTCCCCTAATTATAATAACTAGCACACATAGGTATAAGGTACCCTACGTGGCATGGAGCCAGATTACCCGTGGAGTCATCTTTGGCCCATTAATATCAGACCATCCCACCCAGTCAGTCAGGGAAAGTATACTGAAGGTCCCATTAGTTGACTGGTGTGGTCCAGGAAGACAGTCTTCTCTACTGTCTTTGAAAAATTCTTCCCCTAGAGATGAGGCAGGTACCCTCTCTGCTGGCCTTCCATAAATGCCTGAAGACCTGGTTCTGCCAACTTGCTTGGGGACACAGTAGAGCATATGGCCCTTTTTAATTTAAATTATTTTGTTTGTAACTGTTTTTATTATATATTTATGTATATGGCTTCTCTGTTTTTATATCTATTTCTACACCGCCCAGAGTCACTCAGTGAGGGAGACAGGCAGTTTCTAAATGTGCTGTATAAATAAACTAGCTGATACCCGTGCTTTGCTACGAAACTATGTGATGGGGCTTGATAAATTGACACTTAAAACTTGAAAATTAATGAGTAGTTAAAAAAGGGACTGTATTATTTCGCTAGAGATGGTAAGCTAAGTTTCTGTTACAGATGAAGACATTATTTGCATAGCATAGACTTTAAATTCATCCCTCAGATGAATTAGCAATAGCAATAGCACTTAGACTTATATACCGCTTTATAGTGCTTTTACAGCCCTCTCTAAGCGGTTCACAGCGTCAGCATATTGCCCCCAACAATCTGGGTCCTCATTTTACCCACCTCGGAAGGATGGAAGGCTGAGTCAACCTTGAGCCGGTGAGATTTGAACCGCTGAACTGCAGCTAGCAGTCAGCTGAAGTAGCCTGCAGTACTGCACTCTAACCACTGTGCCACCTCGGCTCTTTGCTCAGGATCTCCCTGTAAACAACATTCCTGGTTTTGCTGTCTGGCTGGAGGATGACCAGGCTGTCAGGTGAACTGACTCTGCAGCATGCCACATAGAACTGGCCATGGGAGAAACAGGCAGCTTCCCTTCCTTGTGTTCTCCTAATCGCATCTGTAAATCTTCGAAAGCAAAAGCGAAACTGAAACTCCTCTGCTTGTGTTTTGCATTTGGATCAGATTTCTTTTCAGGTGGGGAGGGGGGAGTAGAACTCCTTAGCATCAGAGCTTGTTAATATTAATATAAGAAATACTCATGCTGCGATGGTCATTTTGAAAAATCCTTTCTTAGTGAGCACCTAGAAGCCAAGAGGAACATACGTGGCAAATTTCAAGTTTGTAGGCTTTACGGTTCTGGAGATTTTGTGATTAATGTGTGAGTGGTTTTCGCTTTTATATATATAGATAGAATATTTGTTGCTACTGTTTACTGTTTTATATTAGTGTTTTTTAAAATTATAAGTCACTAGAATTGCCTCTAGGAGAGATGGGCAGCATATAAGATGATAGATAGATGAGAGAGAGAGAGAGAGAGAGAGAGACAGAGACAGAGACAGACAGAGACAGAGACAGAGAGACAGACAGACCGACAGACAGACAGACAGACAGACAATACATGAATAAAATTAAAAAATATTTGTCCATATAGATTCTGCACAGAAACACTCATATCCTTCAAGGCTTGCCAACCCAGGAAACAAGAATAACTTGGATTTTTAAAATGATCTTTATTGCTGTTAGGGAAGAATCTTGAAATAAGAGGAATTTTCAAGTCTGCAAATGCAATTCTCCAGATCATCTTATACCTAGCATAATTAAGACAGTTATTCTGAGTCCTTTCCTCATGTTTTTCATTCCCCTTCCTTAGACTAGTTTCTGTAATGGTCTGCTTCCTCCTCCATGTTCCCAGGTCTGTTTGACATTCTGTCACACTGCGTTTCAAATGGTAAATGACTACATTCAAATAATCTATTAGGTAGTTCCTAATTTTTTCAGTTAAATGCATCACTCTCATTATTATTATGAATACCAAGATTCATGTATCTTTCTTAAAATTCTATTAGTCACAGAACTGAATATAGACCAAACACACTCACCACTGGCTGTTGGAAATCCTAGATAATCCACACAAGAATAAATGAGTGTGGTGATCAATTATACAGAAAGCATCCCAATTAAATGAAACTAAACAAAGCCCTCGCTGATACATTGGCAGACATCTTGTTAACTTTAGGAGGCGGGTAAAACCTGTGATATAATCAGACATGAAATGCCGTTGAAGGGTGCTCATTAAAACAGGTTCATGTATTCATACCTGAAAGCTTTGCTGAGGTGGATTTTCCCCAAATTTATGAAGCTGCTTGAAGGAATCATTAGGAAAGGTTTTCTCCTAATGAGAGAGATCAGTTAGAGATGACTTGGCATGAGGTTTAACCTCATTAGGACTCTCCTCATCTGTGCAGTTTTCCTGGGAGAATTCATTTTGAGTACACAATTGTATATGATGGCAAATGTAAGAAACCAAAGTCACTGAAAGCGGGTAGCGAAGCTGATTCTTACCCTTCATGACCTATTGAGAGATCAAGCACAGTACTTCAAAAAAATAATAATTATCTAATTTGCACTTCAAATAATCGTTTTAAAAAATGAATGAATATTAGAAGATTCTCTTTCTCTAAAGCAACCCAAGAAACAATGTTCCTTATCTCTGTTATGTTTGTTCCTTGAACATTCCTACAGCTAAGATAAATAATGTCTTTTTCATGGTCTGATTGCTGCCATAAAATATAAATACCAATGCATACCAGGTTTAATTTCACTGTGACACTGATTACTACCAGCACTTTCTGACTTCTGTACAGATTGGCTCTTCGCTGAGTACCGCAGGCAGGTTTCATTGAGCTCTGGCATAGCAGATAAAAAACAACAACTAATCCACATAAACTGTGGGGCAAATGGATTTTAAAGAGAAGTGGTTGATTATAATGTATTCCTCCCTGAAACAATGGTGATTGATATAACCAATGTCATTTTGACAGGGCTAAAGCCGCTCTGACCCCAGGGAACCAAATGTGAGCCCCTCCTTTCATTTGTAGACACATTAAATTGTAAAACTGAATTGCAGGCCAAGAAAACAACCTATGGTATATTTCAGAGATGCATAAATTGGCTACTCATGTGGTTAGTAGCTGTTATTATCATTTTATAAGCACTGTATGCCAGCTATAAATACTGTATTCATATTGTATTCAGTTGCTGTACTGGCACTGTTTAAAGAATGAATACAAAATTTGAAAACGGGTGTAAGCATGCTGGGATGGAAGGTGGCTAGTCCCTAAACATTTTGGACATAGCCCCTTAAAGCCTTTAAAAGTCACCAGTTTTCAGATTTTGCAGGATTAGTGAATATTGAGGGCATCTCAGCCAAAACTGTCTTGAAATCTAGATTTAGCCATGTCTATAGTTAGCTTCCATTTTCTCTCTGTTCTTCCTTTTAGAACATATACTGTATAGGTTAATTTACCTTTTTAAAAAGTAATAAAATGTTTAGTATTATGTTTTTATGTCTATTTGTACACCATCCAGAGTCTCTCTATGAAAGTGATGGGCAGTCTCTAAATCTGATAAATAAAGAAAATCATTTCCACTAATAACTTTGTGACCCTAACCATGTTGTTATTATTGTGAAAAGCATATGATTTTATTCACTTTCCTAGATAAACCACTTAAAGATGGCAAACATGAGCTTCTATAGCCATATTTTAAATTTAGCAAACATGGTAACTAGGGTTTATTGACATCTCAACCATGTTGAAACTTATTTTGGCTCAAAGCAGAAACTGGTTTTCCAAATTGCAATTTTGAATCATGTTTGAGAAGCTACAACTATTTTAACTAAAAAAAAAAAACCATGTAAATAACATCTGTGAAGCTTAGAACTACTCTTGGTTTCACAGAAACTAGCCATATGAACACAAAGTGGCAAAATCGATGGATCTTTTCTATTAAATTAAATTCAACATGAACAGGTGCAACATCTAAAACATGGCTGAGTCAATTGAGTTTCCTTGTGGTTAATGAGCTTGGTTTTCATGAAGATCTTTCAAACACCAGACCAATTTTTTTAGACACTGAACTTGGCATACTTTCTATATCCATTGAGTTTAAAAAAAATGGATCCCAAGTGGGGTTGGGGAAACCATTGACATAACTTGTCAAAGTGCATATATTTGACCAAACAGAATTAGCATAATTGTAGAATTAATTGGAAGCCCAGCCTGGAGAACAGCTGTAGAGTGAGTATCCTTTTTTTTCTCCTGTTCACTTTTGAAATTTGATCAAACGATTGGCAAAGAAGTGCATACAAGTATCCACTCTTGCACGCTGTGCATCTTCAAATGTCCAAACCATCTATAGAAGGAAAGGAAAACATTAAAGTTAAAACATTCTTCTTGGCCAAAAGTTGACCTGAACTGAACAATTCTCGCTCAGTTTGCAGGATCCAATGCTTCCATTTATCTGATATACCTTAATAAATACCTTGCTAGTTGAGAGTATTTTGTATTATGGTAGATTCAGTTAGCCATATATTAACTCTTGTTTTTTCATATTTATTTAATATTTGTATCCCTTTTTATAGTGTTTTTTTACGTTATACATACACACATACATACACACACGAACACACAGAACTATTGTAATAAAGTACTGGATATTAGTTTTTAAAGGTTTTTTTTAAACTTTGTGTATTTTTTTAGATTTTAAAATTATTCATTGTATTCCACCCTTCTGCTGGTCTCTGACCATAATAAACATTTGATTTGGTTTGATTTGGTTTATTCGTCTGATAGGATTTTTAAAACTACTGGTTTGTACTAAAAAGATCCTCTCCAATTTTGCCAACTGGCCTCAAGGGAACAGTAATTTAATCCACATGGAAATTGGTCATTTCATTTTCACAATAAAGTAATTAAGTAATTAAAGCTATTAGGTAGAGCCAAATGATATTTTTCAAACCTATCCTGCTCACAAACTTCCATGCTTGAAGGCAGACCTTGAATCTGAAATCAAACCTTCAAAAAAGTTTGGAGTGCAAGAACCCTAGAAATGAGAGAAAGAAATGAAAGAATACTGATTCTTCTTCAGTTGCTTATCTAAATGGACCATTAATTTTTTTTTCTATTTTTCTATTTTTCAAAATTTGTATGCCGCCCAACTCCCGAAGGACTCTGGGCGGCTCACAGTCTATATATAAAAAAGACAACAATAGAAAAAAAAACAAAAAAAATACATAAATATTAAAATAAAACATTCACACAAACATACATGGGCCAATCAGACAACGATTGGCCCCAGGCCTGCCGGAAAAGCCAGGTCTTAACGGCTTTACGGAAGGCCAGTAAGGTGGGGGTAGTACGGATCTCGGGGGGAAGTTGGTTCCACAGAGGGCGGCTCACAGTCTATATATAAAAAAGACAACAATAGAAAAAAAAACAATTTAAAAATACATAAATATTAAAATAAAACATTCACACAAACATACATGAGCCGATCAATCAATTATTGGCCCCAGGCCTGCTGGAAAAGCCAGGTCTTAACGGCTTTATGGAAAGCCAGTAAGGTGGGGGTAGTATGGATCCCGGGGGGAAGTTGGTTCCATAGAGTCGGTGCGGCTACAGAGAAGGCCCTCCCCCGCGGACCCGCCAGTCGACACTGTCTGGCTGACGGGACCTGAAGAAGGCCAGCCCTGTGCGACCTCACTGGTCGTCGGGAGGAGTGTGGGAGAAGGCGGTCACGCAGATAAACTGGTCCTGAGCCATGTAGGGCTTTA